>RJWM01004306.1:0-27533 GCA_004363535.1 Dasyprocta punctata | reverse complement strand
CAGGCCTCACTCCCAGGAAATTAAATCAGCACCTCTGGGGGTGGGTATCAGGTACTAGTATTTTTAAAAGCTGTCCAGCAGTTCTAATGGACAGCCAAATTTGAGAACCATTGAAGGACACAGCTCATCCTAGGAAATAGTGCATACGTGTAGATTCAACTCACCCTCCCCCACTCAAATCAGGCAGAACCAATTTGTTTCACAAAGCTTAACAGCTGGGGCCTTTTTGAATGTGCTCAGCTTTATAAATCTCAGGTAGCAGTTTATGTGAGAACTGTCTTAAAATGAGGAAGTCAAGGAATGTGCCTTTTTCTTCCACCATCATAATCACTTATTAGTGTCTATAGCAGTCTTTTCCAGCACTTTAAATTTGGCTTATGAATTATAATCTCAATCTATCATTTAAATTCTAAGTTGTGGCAGGGATGCCTTGACTACCATTGGATGGATATTTCTGAAAGACTGTTGTGATTTTTTTTTTTTAAATGGGCACTGCATATCAGAACAGTTAGCTCTATTAGTTTACAAGTATCATGAGGCCACAGTACATTTTTTAATCAAGGGCCGGGAGTTTGGCTCAGTGGCTCAAGCACCTGTCTGGCAGGTGCGAGGTTGTGAGTTCAATCCCCGGTGCCGCAAAAAAAAAAAAAAAAAAAAAATTTATTCTGACAATATCCAACACTGTTCTTTCCACTGAAACTAACATCCACACTTTCTATTGTTTTTCTTTGTTTATTGCTTAATATTTACAACTCAGTCAATCCTCACTATAACAACAACAGTCTGACTGAGGACTTCTGTGTTTTGTCATTTTCTAAATTCCTTCATTGTATTCACTCATCTGCTCCTCCCAACAACCCTGTGAACTGAGTTTTAATTATTACCCTCACTTTATAGATTACAAAACTGAGGCATAAATTGGTTAAGACCTATGTCAAGGCTTTATAGATCATAAGTGGTAAAGCTAGGATTCAAGCAATTTGTCCTCAAATCCCACTTCCCTACCATCTAACCCAAGCTTCTCAAATTTTAACATATATAAATGGCATCTGGGAGTCTTGTTAAAGTGTAGATTCTTACTCATTTGGTCTGGGGTGGAGCCTAAGAGTACATTACTAATCAGCTGTAACATGGTGATGCTGCTACAGATTTATAGAACACATTTTGAAGTACAAGGACATAACCTAATAAGATAATTTCTATTACTGTCTCAATTTTCAAGTGAGCACTCAGAGACCCAAAGAGGATAGTAGTTTCACCAACTCCTCACAGCAAATACACAGTGAAGCTGTACTTAAAATACCTGCAGTTAAATCTCAAAGATGATCACTTAACTGCTATACTTGGCTGCATGGAAATAGCTATTGAATAAACAACTAAACTGACATTCAGTGCTGGATCCATTAAACCACCATTGTGCAGTCAAAGGTTGGAATGTAATGACTAAAATCCAAGTAATTATATATCTTCATTTGTAATTTTACACCTTGGAAATGAACCTAGTATCAGCCATTATCTTTGCCAAATTTTCTTTTCATGGTTTAAACAATGGTTTGACCCTTGCTGCTAGCAGGGAACAAAAAAGAAACTCTTCCCCATGTTTTTGTTGAAGCTATTATTCTTTGTGTCTGTTTACCATTGCTTTTGATTTTGAAAAGGAGCATGGACCTGTACTCCTGCTGATATGAATATTAAAATTTTCAAACATCAATACCAGTAAATACAGAAGAAAACTTCTTCTCAAATAATGCCACTACTTAAGGCTTGTCATTTGTGGAAAGATTATTTTCTGACTTTTTAGATAAAAGATATATTTCTATAAATAGACTGACTCATTCAAAGAGTTGTATGCACGAGGTACAGGCTCACAGTCCCCTTACTTCCTGTAATCACAGATTTCCTCTATGAGGAACCTCTTGAGAATAAGGCCTAAAAATTAAATTTCACATTTTCTGCAACAATTCAACCATTAATGTTATGGATGAACTCTCCACTGACTCCCACCACACTGAATGATATTTTCCAGTCAGATAATGCATATATGAGCACTTCAAACAGAAGAAAATGTATTTACTTATTTTAAGAAATATTTTTTAACTCAGAAAACTGGAAGAAATAAAGTATGTAATATAGTTATGTAGTTCATAAAAATATGTGATTCTACATGACATAAATCAAGGGAAAATCCTAGCATCTCAACACTGCAGTGGGATCCAATGTTGAGAAAAGAACTCCTACAAGAAGAGCCAAGTCCCCACCTCCCAATCCGAAGCAACCGATTGATCCAGAGAAACACAGGCTGACATGATAGCTATTGAAGAAAAATACAACTTAACGTTTGTTGTGTTCAGTATTTCATTGACTTTGCAGACCTAAATCTAGTAGTCTGACCATCTATTTAGAGGATAACAATCCACAATATAGCATCTATGAGGGATCTCTTTCTGAAGGTGATAGCCGCTGTTAATTCCCTATTATCTTGTTTAAAGTCCTATATTGTTTACATTGTTTTGTTTGGTTTGGTTTTATTCTGTTTTGTCTTGTTCCATTTTATTATATCTGATGGCATGGGCAGCTATTTCAAAGATAATACGATATTTTATGGCAACCATTTTGGATTTACTATTATCTTGTTTTGAATTCCTATATTGTGTTCATTATTTTGTTTTTATTGGTTCTATTCTGTTCTGCTTTGTTTGATTTTACTGTGTCTGAAGGTATGGGCAGCTATTTTAAAGACAACAAGAGGCATTATGGTAGCCATTGTTGATTTCCTATTATTGTGTTTTGAAATTCTGTGTCACTTACATTGTTTTGTTTTGATAGGCTTTATTCTGTTTTATTTTGCTTAGTTTCATTCTCTTTAAAATAAAAAAAAATTTTTTAAAAAGAAAAAAGAAAAGGACTGCTGGCTGGATTTTACTCTCATTCTGAAACTGTTAGTTTCTCTGTAGAATTGTCAATGAGGTACTGACTTGTCTCATTTATCATTGCTGGAATGAATAAACTTGACCTAAAAATTAGTGGCTGTTTTCACTTCATTCATTTGTTTACTCATTTCTCAGTAAAGGTTTTCTTTTTGGTGCTGAAGATTGAACCAAAGGTCTTTCACATGTTAAGCATGTGCTTTACCACTGACCTATACCCTCAGTCCTCAAGAAAGATTTATGAGTGTCACTGGGCTAGACACTCTGGATGTACTAAGGACAATAAGACCACAGAGTTCACACAATTACTGGAGATATGATACAAACAGGAAAATAAATTACCAGTAAAAGATGGAGCACATCAAGGACAATATTACTAAGACACAATATTTTAGAGCGAGCGGTGCTTCAACAGAGATTGCTCCTTGGACCCCCGCATCAGTTTTAACTAAGGACTTTAAAATGCAGGTATATAGGCCACACCTCAGACTCACTGAATCAGATGCTCTGTGAAAGAGACCCAGGACTTTGCATTTTTTACAGGATCCTACATGGATTTGTATGCACATTAAAACTTTACAAGCAGGTCACGCATGGTGACACACACCTGTAATCTCAACCCTCAGGAGGCTGAGGCAGGAGGATCACCGTGAGTTCAAGGCCAGCCTGGGCTACATAGTGAGTTCCAGGTCAGCCTGAACTGCATTGTGAGACACTGTCTCAAAATGATCAAAAAAATGTTACAAGCACACTTCAGAAAGATCACTTTATCAGAGAAATGACAAGTTAACGTCTTGTATATATGCACTTAGAATTTAAAACAATTTAAATATAAATGATAAATACAATTAGGAATATTCACAGATATGATCATAAGAACAAAAGAGAGGGAGAAAGGTAGCAAAACAACATTTTGCCTGCTGGGAAGTGAGATCTATGAATGTTTCCTGCAGGGAGCTTTGGAGAATGGAAAAATGTTATCAGTTCAGAGTTCACTTGTCTATAACAGAAAACCTGAGAGTGACTTAAAGAAGGATTGTTCTATTTCACACAAGCAGTAGACTGGAGGTTGTTGATCTCCAGTGCTGATTCAGGTGATTAGGGATGTCTGGGTAGTCTTCTTCTTTTTTTCTCCTATCACAAGATGGCTGCTGTAACTCTAAGAATCATACCTTTATGCAGCTATACTCGAATGCAGAAAGCGGACAAGCATGAAATAAAGAATCCTCTTGATTTCTTCCAAGAAGTCAACTCTTTCCTAAAGGCCTTCCAGCAAATCTCATCTATGCCTCATTAAATAGAACTGCAGCCTAATACCTCTAGTAGACCAGGACTTTGTGTCTCTTCTGTGATTTCTATGAATGTCAGCCCAAAATTCAAGGAGAACTGAGCTTCTGTTAGCAGAGAACAAGTATTCTTAAGTGACAACAATTTTGGGTAGATCAGCATATGGCACAGGAGGAGTTCAGTAGGTGGAGTCAGGGGTGAGGACATTCCTAGGAGAGGGAAAAGCATGAGCAGAAGCATGGAGGGAAAAGTTTGTGGGAATGATATTACTAGATGTATTTGAAGCATAGGAATCTTCCACAGGTATTCTCAGCCACTGAAAAAATGTATGAGACAGAGGATATAGCATAGTGGTAGTATGCTTTTCTAGCCTGCAAAAGGCCCTGAATCAATCCTCAGAATTGCAAGAAATAAAAATAAATAAAAGTTAAAATATAAAAATCTATGAAACCCTATGTTCATTTGGAATTTCATGTAGAAGCCCAATTTATAAAGGATAGGAAAGTGTAACTACTTTAGTCAGAAATAGGATGCAATGCCTGGAGCCAGCCTGCTAAGCCCCAGGTCTACCTCAATTAAAAGAGTATTTTGAAGAGCAAACTGAAAACAGTACCCCAGAATCATAATACTTTGACTCCACCACACCCAAGATTTTCTGGGGCCACTTCCTGGCAGAGAGGCCATAAGACATATATCGAGGTCACCCATTTGGTTCCGCACTGTAACTTCACAGATGTATATGGAAAATATAATGATCCATGCTGGGGTGTTCCTGTCTGTTCTTATAATGTTGCCTTATGCAAATACTATGTGTAATCTTCTGCCTTTTTGTTTCTATTTCTGATGCAGAATTGACTAAAGAGGAGTTGAGGAGAGCATGATGGGAAACAACCTGACAAAGAAGGGCTCAATTCTTGGTGATAAATGGTTGCCTTCTTACCTCTTGCCTTGCCACCCTGTATTCATTTCCCAGTGTCTTTGTAACCAAGTACTGCAAACTGAAAGGCTTGAACATCAGAAATAATATTGTTTCATGATTCTGGAAGCCTGATGTCAAAGATCAAAGTTTCAGCAGGGTTGGATCCAATGCAAAGCTGTGAGCAGAATCTGTTCTCTGCCTCTATCCTAGCTCCTAGTGGTTTACTGATCATCTTGGGCATTCCTTGGCTTTGTAGATGTCTGCATCTTTACATGAAGTACTTACTGTGTATATGCCCATCTCTTGTTCAAATAACCCATTTCAGCCTCTTTATTATGGTTCTGGAGATTAAACTCAAGACCTTAACACTGAGCGACATTCCCAGCGCTATTTATTTTTTGTTTTGAGGAAAGATCTTGCTAAATCACCCAGGCTGAGCTTCAGCTTGCAGTCCTCCTGCCTCAACATCTCAGAGTGCTGGTATTATAGATGTGCCACCACAACTGACCACGATACACCCTCTTTATAAGATACAGCCATATTGGAGTAAGACTCACCTTATGGTAACTTAATTTTCTATTTCATTATTTCACAATAATGTAAGACTCACACATATTGGAAGTTATGATGTCAACATATCTTTTGAAAGGACACAATTCAATCCAATTCCAAGCCTCCATTTCTCTTTCTCTGGGACCTTCTGTACGTATTCTGGATCCTGGTAATCATGCTCCATTCATCTAACTCTTACTGCCATGGAATTTAGTGGAGAAGATGAGTCATATTAAGGAATGCTTCATCCTCAGCGTTCTCTTTGAAGAGATAATTATGTAGAGTGTTGTTCGATCCTTGGTACCAAAAAAAAAATTAAGTAGAGTGTTTATGAGAAAAAACATTGGGGCTAAATCATACCCCTATATTCAATATTCCACATGTGATCCAGAGATTTAATAAAATGGAGCAGAATTAAAAGACTGAAAAACAAATATTATAATTACTAGCAATAGTATTTGTATAACACTTCATACAGATTCTTTTTTGTAAGTCTCTTTATGTGAGTGATCAAGATCTCTTTTTCACATCCGTTTTTGCTACAAATCAAATTCTCCTTGAGGATGTTTCCTGACAGGCTTGTCTGCAGAAAACCTTTTACTTAGAGATGTAACCAGAATCTTCCTAAATTTAGCTGAATGCGTGTAACAATGGAGCTGAAGTCCAAGCAAGGGGAACTAAAAATAATAAATGAGGCACTGAGGAAATGCAAAATGGAATTTAAAATTTATAAATTTGGAGCAGGGGTCAAGGCACTTCCAAATATGGGATTCAAATTTTGTTGATCTCAGTTTTCTTCCAAGTTATATGGTCATTATTTGGAAATATCTTCATTAAAATTTTCACTTACCAATTAAATACTATACTATTTCTTAGTAACAGAATGTACTCTTGATCAAGGAAGCAAAAAAAGAGTTTTATGCTACAAGTGACAGGCTCCACATTCTTATATTCAATTCTATAATCAGATGTTAAGACTGCCTCCTCTCAGTGGAAATTTCCTCTTATCCTATTTTCCCTAGCTATGGAAAACAGGTGCACAGAACTTCCTTTCAGCTCTCCTTGTATTCAAAGCATCTTATTTGCACCATCAACTCTTTGTTTTCATTCATTCCAATCTACCAACAATTTTAAGTCATTTCTCTTCTTCAGAGTGGTCTCCTCCCTCAGTGTGGACTCCCCATCCTAACAGAAGCATGACACTTAGCAATTGCTTACATCATCACTCCTACCTAGAACGCTTTTCCCTCTTAATTTTCTGCCCCAATGCATGTCTTTTTCCTTCAAAACTTAGCAAAGGAGAGAGTTCTGGAGCATACATGGGAAGACATAAATTGGGAAAAACTCCAAGGAAGCAGGTAAACATAGATTCATCAACACAACCTGGCTTTCTCTTGTGTCTTATTTGCCCTTCTTGTCTACCACGCCTATGGTGCTCATCATTTTTGACCAGTTGGTGATTTCAGAACTGTGCTTTCCTAATACCCAGCTGGCTTCTAGGGTGAAATACAGCTTGTGGGCATCTCTATGTGCTTCCTTTTATTTATTTATTCAGACCTGTGATAGAAACAGCAAATTCCAACTACCAAGTTTTCATCAAATCTGAGGATATGGGGACCAGTTTAGAGAGGTATTCTTTCCATGAGAATCTCACTGTCATGTGCACTCTTTTCTTTCTCACATGTTCCTGGAGTGACCCAAAGGGACTGGGGAAGTGACAAAGGATAGTCAGTTCACAATTTCTCAACGAAGATCCCCACAGATCACACCCTTGTTTATGATACATCAGTAGTGCTCCATCTCATTTACATCCAAATAAAGAAACTTTTAATACAAATTTTCATTTTTTCCAGATTATACCAAACTACATTTGGATATCTCAGTAACAGTCTCCCTCATCCTTTTCACATCATCATTTGTCTTCTCAGGAAGTCCTCAATATTTGTGTGGCCCTGCCTCTCTTGTCCAATTACACATGATGTGATGTCATGCACCAGGTCCTTTATTAGTTATTCATACTCTGCGCAGTGCTTGACACAGCATTTGCAGAGCACATAGGTACTATTGCTTGACAAATAAATTCAAGATACTCAGGATTCTGAAGACCGTGTATTCCATAGCTGCAGGAATTAAATTTCAGAAAACTCTTCTGGTAAAAGCAGTCCTAGTTGAAGGTCACCTTTATGGCAGAAATAAGTGTTAGGGGATCGATAGCAGCCATTAAAATATTTTTCACTTTCACTGAATTAAAACATTAAAAAGCGTTCTAAATGAAGAAAATATTTATGAGAGTTTATCACCTCAAATTAATAATGCTTTATTTCTGTTTTCCTCAGCTCACTGGAGAATTGTGTTGTTCTTCACTGCTATTTCCACTAAATGATACGTTTGGTTTTGTTTCAGGAAATATCCATTTGTTAAAAGATAATCATAGACTGACTATACTTGGCCCTATGTCCAAATGTTCAGTCTTTCTTTTTTTATAAGAATAACAACAAAAATCAGACATGAAATAGTTGGTCTTAAACTCCAAATGGTCCACCTTCTCACAGTACCCTGGGGATGTGAAGGCACTTGGAAGCTTGAGTTGGAAAAAACTGTTAATTCTGATCCAGCTCAGTCCCTGCTCCACTCAACTGGTGATAAATCCTTAACCCTGGCCCCATAATTTACGCCAAAGCACCCACTGTTACTCCTCTCCCATATGTCTCTTGGATGTTCCCTTGAGGTTTTGGCTCAAAATATGATCGTCAAAGCCTCTACTCGTCTCTACTATCTGTTCTCCTAATTCTCAGGTCCCTCTTTTACTAAGTGGTCCCCAAATTGTCCTCCCTCACTTGGCATTTCCTAGAATCGTGATTCTTACAGTGATGAAATGGTGCCAGAATTATGTGTGCATGAGAGGGACTCAAGTTGGAGAGGAGCCTGTATATTCAGAAGGGAGAGTTTCCAACGTTTACATGTTAATAATTTAACTCATTTTATGGATCTTATGCAAGCTGCCACTTTATTTCTCAGTCAGTAAGGATTCTGTTTCCTTTTTGGCATTTCCCAAACAAGAGTGAATTTCTGTCACATGTGGTATTTTGTTTTCGAATTCTATCATACTCTTGCAGATTTATGCTGCACTGAGAAATTCTACATTAAACAAAAAAACTTAAAAAATCTAACATTTTCCAAGTATTTAATTGCTTGGAAAGAAGGCTTTCCCCCTTCTAATGATCATCTGTTACAATCTGGTAGGACAGACTCTTGCAAACACATAAGTAACACATGAAATTCACACTTCTCCATGACTTCCAAGCCTGTTGAAAACTGAACACTACCTCTGCCTTGCACACAGCATGATGTGCTATTTCATGGGTGTCCGTTTGCTCAATTTGCTGGTAGTCTACTCATGGGCCTTTGCTTATACCATTTTACATATCTGGATAATAATTTTAGATGCAACTTATATTTCAGATCCTATCTGAAACTTTCTGTAGCTTTTCCCTTCTCAGACTGCCTATATCTTTGTCTCCAGTGTTGCACTAGATTAAGACCTAGTGTTGTCACTACAACTGGATATTGCCACAAGTCCATATCCCATCAGTTGCACTATTTCTCCTTAGCTCCTTTCTTTCTTTCTTTTTTTTTTTTTTCGGCACTGGGGATTGAACTCCCAGCCTCATGCCTGCCAGACAGGCACTTAAGCCACTGAGCCAAACTCCCAGCCCTGGTTTTTTGAGGCAGGGTCGCACTATGTAGCTCAGGCCGGCCTTGCGCTTGCATTGTAGCCCAAGCCGGCCTCGAACTCACAACGCTCCGCCTACCTCAGCCTCCCTATCCTTAGCTCCTTTCAAGGATATAAAACGTTCATTAGATAATAGGATAGAGTAACATATGCCAGTAGTTACAGTTACTTGAAAGGCTGAAGCAGGAAAGTCTCTTTAACCTTAGAGTTCTAGACCAACCTGGGTAATATAGCAAGACGCTGCCTCAGGAAAAAAAATTACTAAATGCTACTAAATCAAATGGATAATGAAAACGTTCTTTTCACTGTCAAAATTGCAACTTTCGACACGCAGTTTTTCTTCATTGAGTGTTGTAACCAAGTACAGTTCAATTCTTCCCCGAAAATGCAGTTATTCTACATTTACTGCCATGAATGGCCAACACAATTATTACCTCTTTATTTTATTTTAAGGACAGCATGAATGTTGAGTGTTTATTTATTATTCTCAATTCCATAAGATGTGGCTATTTTAAATATTTTATAATGGCTCACTGCCTGAGAAACACTTTAATTCTCCTGGACCAGTCATACCATAGCTGTAAATTGAGGACCTTAACCTTCAGTCTCTGTAGAAAAGAAGATGAGCCACAGAGATAATGCAGGCATTATCTTTCCTGTGTCCTCAGAGTTATGTAAATAACCCTACTTCCCCTACCACCTGAACAACTGCCATTAGTTTGCTTTTGAGGTCATTCTCTGTCTACTGAGTGAAACTCAATAGTCCTTGAAAATTCAACCTTCCACAGTCTAATCACTAGTTCACAGTTTAAAAAAGTTATTATTTTAAATGCATTGATTTTTCAAGAGTAATAGGAAGAAAAACAGTCTTTGTTTTTGTTTTCCTGTACACCTTTGAGACTGTTCAGTCATTTGTTTATGATATGATTCATTTTTACCAACTAGATTTTAATTTTAAAGGGTATTACACAAACTTGATAAAAACAAAAACAAACTAAAAATAAAAACACATCCAAGTGTCTAAAAGGGTTAAAAACAAGAGTTAAATTTTCATGCCTTAGATTTTTAGCCTCTAGTTCTCATTTCTAAAGGCAACCAACTTTACCTGCTTCATCTAAAACTTCCCAGGAGCATTCTAAACATATTCATGAACATGTATGAGTGAATGGAGCATGTGATACACACCACTTGCATCCTGTTTTTTATTCAATCATATATGTTAGGAAATTTTCCATATTAGTACTCACTGACCCAGTGTATTCCTTTCATGACCAAATAGCAAGTCATTGTGTATAGATACACTATACTTCATTTAACAAGTTTATACTAAAAAGCATTTTGTTTGTTTCTATGATTACCATGGTATATAAAACTGCAATGACTTAAACATGCATTTTTGTACACCTGGGTAAAATATTTGCTGGAATTTTTAAAACAAATTTTGATCCATGTTGCCAAACTACCATCCAAAAATGTTGCACCTATACATCACTCTCAACAGAGTATGAGACAGTTTCCCCACCACTTGCCTGGCTATAAATTTAACTTACCCATTGTTGCTACTCTGCAAGATTTAAAATGATATCTCATTTTAATTTCCATTCTCCTAATTATGAATGAAGATACTCTTTGCATATGTTTCAGTCCCTTATATATCATTATATGAAAATTCTTTGTTCATATTCTTCAGTTTTCCAATGAGTTGTTCTTTCTCTTAATTAGTTCGCAAAATTTTAAATATTATCTGTCGTATTTTGTCAGCATATATAAAATCATGCCTCTGTATTTTTACCTACTATAACTATTGTGATTACTTTTGGATACATTATCCATTTGGAAATTATTTAATTATACCACATTATTGTAAAAGTAATAGCACTGAAATCACTTTAAGTGCCATGAGAATGCAGGTCCATTTTCCTTTTTTAGTCATTGCGCATCTAGTGTCTGACACAGTTGTTTAATAGCAGCTGTGGTCAAAATATCATGAGTAGCACATTTCTGGCACTTTCTTTCCAGCTTTTCCTCAGAAGATTCTCTGACATGCTGTTCTTGAAGAATACTCAGTCATACCACACATACCACACATTCCACACATTCCTGCAACATTAGTAGTTGGCATGGCAGTAGTGGAGATGGTACTGGTGGCCAAGAAGTTAACTTGACCCTAGTCTCTACTGCTTCCTCCTCACCATGCTCAGAGCCTCGGCTACCTCTGACAAGTGTATCAGTTCACACTCATCATCTTCCTGAGATTCTCATGTGAGATTTGGCCACTTTTCAATTGCTTCCATGTGGAGGAAACCCCACACTATTGTATACCAGTGAGTCTGAGACACTGGGGAAAGGGAATGACATAGAATACGCATGGGAGACTTCTTTGACCATGGTAGCTGCCATCCACTCCCATAAGCAGACATGCCTAAGTGCTACAAATTGAAGTTCACCTGTACCATTCCTTTGTAATCTGGAATTGATAGTCAGGTAGGATTGAGTGATCTTCAAAACACCATTTACAGTTATTTTTAAACACATAACAAACATCCCTATATCTCAGTGGCTTAAAACAACAAATATTATTGCTCACTCTGTGGGGGCAGCTCTTTGTGGATTCAAGTTGGCTCCATTTATGTCCTGGTTCTACTAGTACCATCATTTCTGGGATCATGTTCTTCTCATGGGACATGCAGAAGCCCCAAAGGACAAGTCAAAACATAGCACTATGCTGAGCTCACCAAGGCCAACTAGGAGGAACCTCCAGCTTGTTTCTGCCTACCCATGACATAACACAATATAAAATACTGGAGCATGATACCACTACGGTATCAGGCGCTGTTGAATACTTACTCAGAAACTGTTTATCTTCAGGTCCTTCCATGGTAAGGGACCCTAATCTCCACATTTGAAGTTCACAATGCTAGATTCTTTTCTAGCCACCCTTACAGCTATAGGTAGCCATGTCACACAGCTCTTGTCAATGAGACATTAAGAAAGCTTTCCAGGATACCCCTGAGAATTTTCATTTCCTGTTTAAGAAAGCCACTTCTCAATACTCAGTACTGTATTCTCATCTATGAATTGGAGCTTGGTATAATTCATAGAGCTGTTGCATTAGTCAACTTTTGATTGGTAACAGACAATCCCAAGTCTCAGTGTTCTGACTTGCTAACAGGTCTGTGAGTCATGTGGAATGCCTCACTTTCAGTTCAACTCATGTACTTCAGGACAATACAAAGTACCTACACAAGTTCTTTTCAAGCTTCTGATTATTTCAGTAACGTTGTTTTGATAAATCAGTTCACATGACCAAGACTATCAGTAGGGACAGATACATGCTCCAGTTATAATAGGAAGCATTCTGGTTACATGGCAAAGATGTGGATATATAATCTTATTACAGTGGAGTGAAGACATTGGACAGTTATCCAACATCTCACCCTTCCTAGATGTATGAACAAATAAACAAGTACTAGCTTCTCAGAACCTTAGTCTCTTCATCTTCAAGATGCCAGTGAGCCATTTTTTCTGGTTCAGTATCTTTATAATTATAAGCCACCTACCTATGGAGAGCTTAAGAAAAGGTGGCACTGCATCTCCACTAGTGAGCTCTGATTGTTTACTGCACAAGCTCCTAGAAGGTAGGTTTGTGGTTTAATGCTGGTAATTTGAGAGGTTGATGAGTGGATGAGAAGCCATTGAGACAATGACTCCCTGGAGGAAGGAGACAAACTGTTTATTCACTAGGCAAGTACAAAGTACCTGAAATCATTATTTCAAGGTCATTCTCATGTTTCCTTGCTTCAATAAACTGTGACTTCTTTTTCTTTTTATGGCAAATGACCCTTAATTCATTCTGACAAGATCATATGAACACTGGAATTTTAAGGCTGCTTTTGGCTGTTTTGTAGGCTCCCTCTGCTGGAGCAGAACAGCAACTTTGTTCTCAGAATTTAAAAACACTCTCCCTTTAATTGAAAGGAAAAGAAACAATTTGCTGCATTGTTAGACTGTCTTTCCATGTAATGTTTCTGCTGTTGTGTCCTAAACTTAACTGTCATAGAGATATAACACCAACTGGTACTTATATTTTTCAAATCTGAGTATACAAAAGCACTGATTTTAAAGAATCTTCCAAAAACGTGAATTGTTAATAATAAGCAGGTTGTTACCTATGAGTAATGCCCTTATTACTTCAATTCTAACCTTCTTAATTTTAGAACATCTGGGAGTACTATGCGAAGACAATACTGGGCTTTCTTAGAGGTGCTTGCTGAAAGGAAATTATCCTGAGTCACTAGGTTTGTTGTGTTTTGTTGGAAGACTGTAATTTTCTGTAGAAAAATTATAGGTGATACAACGCCAATATTCCCCTGCCACAGGGATCTACCCTTTCTTAAGACATACACATTCTCAAGGCAATCAAAACTAGACTTCCTATGAATTTAAAATACAGTATAAAGCCGTTATTCATTGCTTAATGTTTGTAAGTTTCACTTTATTTCTCACCTGGCAGCATTCCACATATGTCTCTTTTTGCTTTCTTGTCTTTCCATTATGTGGGAGTCACTTTTTGTATTTAAATGACTTAGTAAGGTATTTAGTCAGTTCTTTGGCTGATTCATAGAGGCTTCTATGTGATGATGTAGAAGGAATGTCAAATTAATCTTGACTGCATTGTACATGAATTCATGGTAGCACCTCCAATTATGCCATAGCCAAAAGTGGTGTTCTCCTACAGTTTTGAAACTCAAAGGAAGGTCTGGACCAACACCATTGGCATCGCATAGGGCCTTGATAGGAATGCAAAGTTATAGGCCACATGCTAGATATACTGAATCAGGCACTGCACTTCAACAATATTGCCAGGGAATTGGCATCACATTACAATTTGAGCAGCATTGTTTTAGAAGAAGGGGAAATCACATAGTAATAATGCAAGCAACACAAGACTTCAAAACAAGACAACAAAAAATCAACACTGATGACCATGTCTCTTGTTTTCTTTGAAATATTTGTCCATGCCAAAACACACAGTAAATACAAACAAAATGAAATAGTATAAAACCAATCAAAACAAAAGAATGAAAGCATTATGAACCTTCAAAACCAGACAATAGGAAATCAATAATGGCTACCATAATCTCTTGTTTGCTTCAAAATAGCTTTCCATACCTTCACATAAATTGCAATCAAATAATAGAAAACAGATGAAAACCAATCGACACAAAGAATAAGAGCTTTATAGGACTTCAAAACAAGATGACGGAAAATCAACAATGGCTACCATAATGTCTCGTTTTCTTCAAAATAGCTGTTTGTACCATCACACATAATAAAATCAGTTCTTGTAAAATCTTTAGAAGAAGTTCTAGGCATGTATAAAACTATACATGTACATCTATCCTTTCTGTATTGGAGGGGAAAACAAAACAAGACAAAATACAAGGAAAACAAGAAACAAAAGAGACAAATAAATAACAGTAACAAAAAACCCAAAGAACTAACAAGGTAGTATGAACATAACACAGGTTGTTATTTTGCAAAGTTATCTTCAAAAGAGTTAATCAGATTACGAGATATAGACATGCAAAATTGATCTAATCCTAAGAATATTAGCTGTTTTGTTCCAAGAACTAATAGAATTAGTAGTACAATCATCTTAGCTATCTTAAGTGTATATATACAAATTTATATCTTTTTTCTTTTCCTTTCCTTCTTTTCTCCTTTTCCCTGAGTTATTTTTCCCCTTTGAGCTATTTCTTAACCTTTCACAATATTTATTGAAGATTTTGTATCTTACTTACTCTTTCAGTTTCTTGCACTAGGGAGACAATGTGGTATTTAGATATGTGAGTTTGATGTATTTCACTTATGAATATGGTCTCAAGTTACATCCATTTACCTATAAAAGCCTCAGTGTGATTCTTCATTATAGCTGAGTAGTACTCCATTGTATAAAAATACCACATCTTTTTTATCTATTGCTCAGTTGATAGGCATTTGATTTGTTTCCAACATTTAACTATCACAAATTGTGCTGCTGTAAATATGGGTGCACATATATCACTGTGGTATGATGTTTTCAATTCTTCTGGGAATATGCCCAGAAGCAGAATAGCTAGGTCAAATGGGGCTTCCAATCCTAGCTTTTTGAGGAACCTCCAGACTTATTTCCACAGTGCTTGCATCAATGTACACTCCCACCAACAGAGCAGAAGAGTTCTATTTTGCCCACAGCCTCTCCAGCATATGTTACTTGATCCTGGCCATTCTTTCTGAAGTGAGATGGAATGTCAGTGTTGTTTTACTTTGCATTTCTCTAATGGCCAATGATGCAGAATATTTATTCATGTATTCATTAGTCATTTGTATTTCTTCTGCTGAGAAGTGTGCATTCTCAGATGACCATTTTTGGATTGGGTCTTTGAATTTTGGGTGACTGATTCTTTTTTTAATTCTTTAAATGTTTTAGATAGAAGTCTTTTGTCTTAGGGATAGTTGACTAAGATGCTTTCCCAATCCGTAGATTTTCTTTTCACTCTGTTGGAGATTTCTTTTGACATATAAAAACTTTGTAATAAAACGAGATATCAGTTATTGATTCTGGGAAGTATTTCCTGTGCAGTTTGATATTTGTTCGTGTATTCTCTGCCTACCCCTATGCCTTCAAAATTTCTAACTACTTTGTCTTCAAGCAGATTTAGTGTTTTGGTTTTAATATTTAGATCTTTGATCTATTTTGACTTTAGTTTAATGCATGGTGATAGGCATGGTTCCAATTTTAGTTTTTAGCATATGGAAACCCAGTTTTTCCAGCACCATTTTTTAAAGAGGCTATCTTTATTCCAGTTAACATGTTTGACTCCTTTGTCAAAGATAAGGTGACTGAGTTTGTTTGTAGTTGTGGTTGTATCTTCTGATCTATTCCATTGATCTTCAGGTCTGTTTTTATTCCAGCACCCATGCTGATTTTATCACAGTAGCTTTGTAGTATAACTTCAAGTCAGAGATTGTGATGTCTCCTGCCTTGCCTTTGTTGCCCAGAATTGCCTTTTCTATTCTAGGTCTCCTCTGGTTCCACATGAATTTTAGGAATGATTTCTCTAGACCTGTGAAGTATGCTAATGGTATTTTGATTAGAATTGCATTAAATCTGTATAACAATTTTGGGAGAATGCCATTTTCACAATGCTTGTTCTTCCTATTCTTGAACAAGGAATGTCTTTCCATTTTCTGAGCTCCTCTTCGATTTCTTTTCTCAGAGTACTTTAATTTTCACTGAATAGATCTTTTACTTGTGTTGTTAGATTGATTCCTATGTATTTCTTTTTCTTTTTTTTTTGATATTATGAAGTGTGTGGTTTCTCTTATTTATCTCTTAGTGAGTTTGTTGTTTGTGTACAGGAATGCTATTGATTTTTGAGTGTTTATTTTGTATCCAGCTACATTGGTGAATTTGGTTATTACATCGAGACATCTTTCAATGGAGTTTTGGGGGCCTTCTGTGTAGAGTATCATGGCATCTGCAAATAATGATAATTTAACTTCTTCATTTCCTATCCTTATTCCTTCTATTTCTCTCACTTTTCTAAATGCTCTTGCTAATGTTTCCAGTACTATATTTACTAGGAGTGATGGTAGTGGACATCCTTGTATTCTTCCTGATTTTAGAGTGAAAGCTTTCAGTTTTTGATGATGTAATAGGATGCTGGCTATTGGTTTTTCATAGATGGCTTTTATCAGATTGAGGTAAAGACCATCTATTCTGACTTTCTGTAAGGTTGTTATCATGAATGAGTGTTGGACATTATCAAAAGCTTTTTCTGCATTTACTGAAATGATCATGTGATTCTTATCTTTGGCTTTATTGATATGGTGTATTATGTTTTCAATTTGCATATGTTAACTATCCCTGTATTCCTGAGATGAATTCCACTTGGTCATGGTGTATAATTTTCTTGATGACTTGCTGCATTCTGTTTGCCAGTATTTTGAGGATTTTTGCATCTATGTTTATTAGGGAGATTGGCCTTTAGTTCTTTTCTTTGGCTGGGTCTTTCTCTGGTTTGGTATTAGGGTAATACTTGCTTCCCTTTCAATTTCATTGAAGATATTGGGAGTGTTGGCATTAAGTCTCCCTTGAATTTCTTGTAGAATTCAGCTGTAAATCCACTGGACTTTTCTTTGTAAGGTTCTAAATACATTTTCAATTTTATTAACTGAAATTGTGTTATTCAGCAGTTTTACATCTTCTTGATCCAGCTTTGTTAATTCACATGTTTCTAGGAATCTGTCCATTTTTCTGTGTTATCAAACTTATGAGAGTAAAAGTTTTCAAAGTATGTGTTGGTGATCTTTTGTATTTCCACAGGGTCTGTAGTGTTTTTGCCCTTTTTATTGCTAATTGCATGAATCTGAGTTTTTTCTTTCCTTTTTTTAAATAAGGTTGGCTAAGGGCTTATCAATGTTATTTATTCTTTCAAAGACCCAACTCTTTGATTTGTTAATTCCTTTGTATTATTTTCTCAGTCTCTGTGTCAATTTCTGCTCTGCTCTTTATAATTTCCTCCCTTCTTTTGGATTTGGGCTTCACTTCCTCTTCTTTTTCTAGAAGTTTGAGATGTAGCATTAGGTTGTTTATTTGTGTTTGTTCTATTTTCCTGATGTGAGAATTCACTGCAATATATTTCTCTCTAGGGACTGTTTTCATTGTGTCCCACAAGTTCCGGTAAGTTGTATTCACATTTTGGTTTGCTTGTAGATATTGTTTAATTTCTTCTTTAATTTCCTCTGTGATCCATTGATTGTTCAGGAGTGTGTTATTTAATTTACATGTGTTTATGCAGCTTTTGCAGTTTCTTTTGTCATTAATTTCCAGTTTCATGGCACTATGATCTGATAATACGCATGGGATAATTTCAATTGTTTTGTGTTTACTTAACCATGTTCTATGGGCTTGTACATGATCTATTTTAGAGGGTGTCTCTTGTGAAGCTGAGAAGAATGTATATTCTGATATTGTTGGGTGGAGCACTCTGAACACTTCTGTTAAGTCCGTTTGTCCACAAATTTGATTCAGTTCTGTTATTTCTTTGCTGATTTTTTGTCTAGTTCATCTGTCTGTTTCTGTCAATGGAGCATTCAGGTCTCCCATTAAAATTATACTATTGCTTATCTGATTTTTAATTTCTATTAATATCTGTTTTATATAGCTGGGTGCTCCCATATTTGTTGCATATATATTTAAGATTGTTATGTCTTCCTCTTGAAATTTTCCCCTAACCAGTATGTAGTGACCTTCTTTATCTCTTTCAATCATTCTTGTGTTGAAGTTCACATTGCAAACAGAATAACTATCCCTGCTTTTTGGGGGTTTTCTGTTGCATGAAGTATTGTTTTCTATCCCTTGGCTTTCAGTCTATAAATTTCCTTTTGGGTTAGATGATTTTCTTGTATACAGCATATGGTTGGATGTTGTTTCTTGATCCATTCTATCAGCCTGTCTCTTTTAATTGGTGAATTGAGGCCATTTACATTAATGGTTATAAGTGATATATATTGGCTTATTCTTGTCCTGTTATCTTTCTGCTGTTGGTTCTTTACCTTTTCCCTCTGTTTAATTGTTTACCCTGCTTGGTGGTTTTTTTTTTTTCTGTTGGTGTTCTTGAAGTCATATTTATTTTTCTGTCTATCTAGAATAACTTTCAGTATTTTTTTTTTGGTACAGGGGATCAAACTCATGACTTCATGTTTGCCAGACAGGTGCTTGTGCTGTTGAGCTAAGTCCCCAACCTTCTTTCAGTATTCTTTGCAGTGTTGATTTGGTGGTCATGAAGTTCTTCAGATGTTCTTTGTCATGGAAGTATCTATTTCTCCATCGATTTTGAAGGATATTTTTGCAGTGTACATCAATATGGATTGGAAGTTGTTTTCTTTCAGTACTTGAAATACTTCACGCCATGCTTTTCTTGACTTGTTGTGTAGAGAAGTCTGCTGTGACTCTGATGGGCTTTCCTTTATAGGTGATTTGTTCTTTTTTCTCCAACAGCTTTTTTTTAAATTTTATTTTAAAAATAATAAAATCCAACAAAACATAACAGAACAAAGTCAATCAAAACAAAGCAGTAGAACTGGTGCAGAACTTCAAAGAAAGATACTATGAAAACAATAGTTACTATAGTATATCTTGCTACTTTCAGAATAGTTAACCATTCCAACAGGTATAGTAAAATTAAACCAAAAGAAAAAAAAGCACAATAAAACCAATAAAAACAGAGTATAAAATAAGACCAAAAAATTAATCAGAATAAAGCAAAACAATGAGAACAATATTGGGCCTCAAAGACAAGACAGAAGAGAATCCCCCATTTTTGCTGCATTGCATACTGTCATCTTCCAAAGAGATGCTCTCAGGCTGCCAGCTCCAGGCCTGCAAAATGAACAAAACAATACTAGCATTTAGTTGTTTTATGTACCTTAGTTGCTATCAATTTAGCCAGACCTCTGAATGAACAGGTTGCTTTATGGAGGGGGGGGCGGCGGAGCTTTGCCTGCGTGCTGGTAGGCGTCCAGGGTGGGGGGAGGCACGTGTTTCTCTTCCTGGGGTTCATGCCATCCATGCAGGTCCCCCTCTCCTACAGCTTTTAATATTCTGTCCTTATGTTGAATTTTTGAGATGTTGATTATTATATGTCTGGTTGTAGATTTTTTTTGATCATGGCTAATCATCTATGTGCTTCACTTATTTGTATGCCAGTTTCCTTTCCCATGTTTGGCAAATTTTTGGCTATTACTTCTATAAGTAGTCTTTTTATATAATTTGTGTTGTCACCTTTTTCATTTCCACCTATCAATTTATATTGTTTTTCTTTGCATTGTCTTGCAACTGCTGAATTGTCATTTCCTGATTCTTTGGCATTTTTAAGAGATCTTTCCTTTCCTGTTCAGTAGCTACAATCTTGTCTTCGAGGTCTGAAAGTCCATCTTCACATTAATCCAGGCAGTTTTACCATCTTTTGATAGAATTTTTGATTTCCTAGATATCTCTTTGAGTCTGTTTCATGCATTCTAATTCTTACATTGTTCATTCAATGTTTCCATCGTTTTGCAGTTCTCTTCTATTTTTTAACTATGTTTTCTTTAGAAGTTTTCAGCATTTCTTTCATTATGTTCATTATTTCTTGTTTCACCTGGGAGATAATTTCTGATCTGAGTTCCTTTTCAGCTTCATGGAGTTGTTTCTTTATTTCAGTTGCTATCATTCCAGAAGTTTCAGGTGTGTGGCTTACACTTTCTTCTATGTCCATGTATCCTAGTTTTGTTTGAGATGGACTGGAGGCTTGAGATTGCAGGGGGTTTTTTGTGGGTTTTTTTTTTTTTTTGGTCATTTTCTTCTATTCCCCTGAAGCAGTCGAATGCAAATCTCAGTTATTTCCTGGGTTGAGGATGGCTGTCTGTACTGGAGGGAGTTTCCCCAGCTGAGTGGGCAAAGTTAGACAGGTGTTACCATGTCCCTAGTGGCACTTGGAGGCTCCCCAAAAGTGGGGAGTATGTTCAGCCAATCTTTAGCTCAAGCCCCGCATCATGTTGAACCTCCCCAACTGCTTGGAGTCACTGGGTGGGGCCCTACCAATTTCCATGCAACATACCAAGGGGGCACAGCTAGGTAGAGTTCGCTGTGCAGGCCTTCATCTCACGTGACTCAGTGCTCGGAAGCTCCCCAGCTACTTGGGGTCTCTGGGCAGGGCCCTACCAGGACCTGAGCAATGTACCAAAGCTCCACAGCTGTTTGGGGTGACTGGGCAGAGCCCTACCAGGTTCTGAGCATGGCTAGGTGGAGTTCAATGTGCAGGTCTTCAGCTCGTGTGAATCAGTGCATGGAGCTTGAAAAGTAATATTAATGTAGACTTAATTTTTGGAAAAGTCTGTCATGATTTGACCAGAATGATTGCAGTCCATTTAGAAAATGTAGTATCAGCTATGAATGGGGCTTAGAAGCCATCTAGCTCAACCTACATCAGTTCCACTTGTTTCATACTAAGGTACAGACTTAATATGGGATATCATTTAGTTGCATATATCAAAATAACTATCATTAAATCACTTTTGAAATAGCAATATGTTTAGAGAAAACAGAGCACACTTTAAGCATGTTTTCTATGATCCTATATTATTTTGGCAGATTAGGGATTTGTGTAATGGTTAGATAGACTGGGAGCCAAGAATCTTACCTTAACCAATTACCTGCATGATGATTTTTGAAATAGAATGCAAATCCTAGCCATAGGATCCTAGGTGGAGAGTGAGTGCAAAATCGAATACATGGTGGCTTAGTGTGTGCTAAGAAATAAGAATTTTAAAAAAGAATTAAATCTGTCTTTCATCACTTGCTTTCAGTCAGGATTATGATTTACTAAAATAAATTTTCAGAGAATATGGATTCGTACAGTTCAGTATGGGGTCAGACACTGTCTATTTTCTACCAGAGTTTCATTTTCTACAATGTGCTTATTAACAGAATCTACATTTTGTTGAGTATAGCAATATACTCTTATATTTACTTGCTTTTCCAACTTGTCACCTTTAACATGGGTGGCCATGTCAAACAGAACTGCTAATGACATGCCAGTGTAAATCTGCTTGAGTTCTGGGAATTCTCTTAGTTTCCTGGTAAATGAGAATGCATATGACTGATGCCGATTTTTGCTATTTCTTCCTCTCTTGCAAGTAAATAAGGTGTCTGTCTGCTGTTGCAATAGCCATTTTGTGCCTGTGAGCCAACTTGAGGGAAGGAAAAGGGAATTGCCTCATCCTGTCTCTGATATTACAAGACACTAAACAATATCAGTAGTCAGGTACTTCTAGACTTGTTGTGTGAAAATGACAGTAATTTGAGTAAGCCACTAGAAGCCCGATTTTCTATTTAAATCAAACATGTCCCTGAGTAGTAAACTCTTCTGGGGATATCTGACAAGCTCAAAAGCTTCATTTCTCTACAAAATACTGTCCTGTTCCTTCTCTGGATCTTGACATCTAGTTGAACTACTTTGGATAAATACATCTGACTGAGGCTGAACAAATTGGATAATCTCAGGAATTTTAAAATTGGATTTCAGTGATTCTAGTTGATCCTGAAGTATGACTAAAACTGAGGGACATGTCAAAACTTGGTAGGAGTGTGTGTGTATGTGTGCGTGTGCGTGTGTGCGCGCTATAGGGTGACGGACAATCACTTTCAGCAACACATCAGTAGAGAAATTGTGCCTTTAGAAAGTGAAAGAGGAAGTGGCAGAGGACCAGTGTCCCCAAGAGAGAAATAATACTGTAGCCTGACAGCTTTCTGGGTTCGAATAATAATTCTTTCTTGGGCCTGGCTGCAGTCAGGTCTCAGGAGCTTTTCCAGCCTCCTAGCTTCCTTCCCGATATCACAGCAGCCCTGACTAGTTAGCACAAGTGTAACCTACACAAAGGTCAAAGTCCAAGGAAAGTGTGATCCTGCCTCCATGCTCTGATCACTAAACTCTGGCCTGAGCCTGTGTTAGCCCAGAGGTAATATACATTTTTATATTATTTGTCCATCCAAAAGGGAGAGCACCATTTTATTTTGCATACAAAGGTATAGGAAACCCTCCCTCAGGACAGCTAGTAAAGTCAGTGCCTCCAAACCACAGCCAAAGGACTTTGACATTCAGACATAATGTATTAACAGACAGCTAAGTCAATTGTTTTGCCATTTGATAAATATGCTGATCAATAGCCTAATTTAATTTTGCTTGTTTAAGATTGAGGTATAGTTTACACATAGGGGTATGTAAAAACCTTAAGTAGATAGCTCAAAAATTAAACTGCATAATTCATATATCTACTACCCAGATCAAGATACAGAATATTTTCATCAATCAGAGTTTCCTTTGTCCAAATGAGTGCCACTCCTATTAACCCCCACCTCACCTCAAAACAGAGGTATCCAGTTTTCTGACCTCTCTCAACATAGTTTGATTTTGCTTGTCCTTGGACCTCAGATACATGGAATCATATAGCAAATACTCTTTTGTGTTTGACATTTTGCTTAACATATCTGCAAGCTCCACTTACGCTGTTGCATGAATCAGTAATTTGTGTCATTTCTGTTTCTAATTAATATTCTACTGTATGATTATACCACAGTTTATCCATTTTGTTGATGGACATTTGTTTCTGAATTTTAGTTTTATGAATAAAGCTGTAATAGACATTGTTTATTTGTTTTTGCAGTGCTAGTGATCAAACTTAGAGCCCCACATATGCTAGGTGAGCATTCTACCACTATGGATATTTTTATACAAGTGAACCTAGTTAATTATCTTGGACATTGAGGTACTGCAGTGGAAGTCTAAATTACACATCTTTCATTATATATTATGTACTATACTCACACTGAATCATGTGTATGTACTTACGGTAGATAAATTTTGTCTTGAGTTTTACCTTCATTGAATAATCAGAGGACATTTTGTAAGTACCTTTTTATTACTATTTACATTTTTAATAGACCTCTATCCTTTACATATTAAGCATGAGGTCACTCATTATTATGGAGAATTATGTTTATTTAAAAAGTGGTAAATGGTCAGTAGTATTTTGTGTGACAACTGAGACCAATTTATAGGGAAGGTACATGGCATTAAGATTATAATTAAGAGTAATCTGTGACCAAGAATAAATCCAGCCAAGCTAAGAGAACCATAGAAGATAATGCTGAGTTCCTTGTTCTAGCCGCTTGTGCTATTTGCAATACAAAATAGCACTGTATTTGTAATGCAAAGTCCTGTAAAATAGTGTCTCTGTCCTAGCATCACTAGTAGAGACATTTTTTAAAAATATCAACGTTCCACTCTAAAACTTTGGTCTACCCTTGAGTCTAAGGTTTTTTTTTTAGAATTTTCCATGTAATTTTGTGCTATAGCAGTTGGCCACTTTCTTCCTATATCCATCCTTAAAATTCTAGTGATCACTCTTAGGTGAACATGGAGAATGAAACGGGTTTCATCTCCTGTTAAATTTTCCCTGGGCAACATGAAATGAGACACACAGTTCACTTAATATTTATTTCTTTATAAAAGCAGCTCTACTAAAATAACACAAGTTATACAGACTGGTAGAATAAAACATATTTGTGGAAATAAAATATAGAGCAAAATATGAATTTATTCAAACTATCTACTAGATCTCCATGCAAGCATAGATTTTTCCTTTTTATGCACTAATATTTTCCTTGTGAGCCATAACAATGCTAAATAAATATTTACACAATAAACCTTTCTCTAAGACAAGGTCTGTCGTTACTAACTTATATGGTTGTAAATCCTGCTTTGCTTAGTACTGGTTATATTTCCCAGCTTGTCTCTCTATCCCTTCAAAGGCCCAGAAACCTCCCTAGTTTTGTTTGATAGTAACTGCTTGGAATTTGTCAAAGCTCAAATCTAAGGGAGCATCTTTCAGGAGCTTCTTGCCCTTAACAGAGTGAAGATCTAAAATTACTTCACTCTTCTCTTTTCTTCAGCTATAGTAAGCTACTCTGGAAGTTTTGTATTCTTTTGTCATATCCCCAGGCACAAAACAAAAACTGAAAACAGCCACAGTGGCACTTTTGCTCATTATGCACTATGACTGTCTGGCTCCTCACCAGGAGATGGTGGTAGCAACCTCCTTGATAGTCTTTATGCTTTGGTTGCCTCAAATCTCTTTTTTTCAATGTATTGTTTATATAGAAAGTGATTCTAGCTGAACTTTGTAGTATAGCTCATTTTTATATCCTCGGCTAAAACTGTTTCTTACAGGAAACCAGAATCATGTTATTTTAGAATGCTAAAAATCGTATGTTAACATAAAACTACTTGGGACATATCATACAAAGACAGATTACCTGTACTATCTAAATGAAAAACACAGGAGGAATGGAGATAGATAGATAGATAGATAGATAGATAGATAGAAAGGATCAAGGTATTGGGTGAATATTTAAATCTTAAAAATTTGCTATACAGGACTTCACCATTTTTTCCTGTCAAAATATTCCCTCTTGTTTAGAAAAAATTTATCCCACCCTTCACGCCTGTTCCTGAAGCACTTCTGGAAGTCCTGTTTTATAAAGTGTCTTTATAAGGTATGATCAAAAAATGTGAGTGTTGCTGCCAAATGGTATTCCAAAAAAAAAAAAAAAAAAAAAGCCAGGCTCATAAAAACATCATGGTATGTCCCCATCCATTTTACTCATTGGATCTGGCACTACACCATGCCACTATGTACTTTTACCCAAAGTCAAAATGAGCATTAAATGTAAACGTTTTGAATTGATTCAAGACAGAGGCAGCCACAGCACTGCAATGAATGACACTCATGAAAATAGACATCTGGAACTGCTTCAGAAAGTGGCAATAACTATGGTGTAAGTGTGCTTGAAGTATTTTGAAGAGGATTAATGGCAACATGTCTTTTAGTGTCATGCATTCTTTAAAAATTAAATTTCACTGTATTTTTATTATCTATCTACCTATCATCTATCGATCAAATCATGAACCAGAGAAGACCTTAAGTTAGTAGGTTGTCCACTTTATTTTATAGATTTAGACAATGAAACCAGGGAGGTAAATCATTTGCTCAGGGCCATAAAAAGACAAAGCCAAAGATGAATGAATTACCCAACTATGGTTAGCAGTGTCCCACCCCCACCATCACCTATCGCTGTAGGTTTCATTTTGCACACAGAGAAGATACCACTCATGACCAAACCAGCTTCTCCTAGCCCTGAGGATTCCAATTATTAAAATGTATTTTGAGATGCCAGAAAAAATGACTCTCCACCTTTCCTTCCTGCTGTGTCTGACCTTTTGGGCACCATCAGCCCCACAGATACATGCAAAGAGCATTGGAAAAAGCAACTCTTAGAGTTGCTTCTGTTGAAATTATTTCAGTGAAAAAGTTACTGAGCTTTAAAATGTTGTAAAGTGCTCAGCTATTGTTCATCTAGGACCATTTCCATGAATAGCTCTCTAAAATGACAGAGCTGGCAGTAAAAACGCAGTCACTTAAATTGAGGGGACAGCACTTTCAGGAAAAAAAGAGTAATTGCTCCACAGCACTTGTTGTTGAGTCTCCTATAGCTTTGGGGATTTGAGAATTCACTGACATGATGGAAGATTGGATAGTATCCATTATCTCTTACCTGGAGCAGTAGAAGTGGAAGGAACAAGGAGGTCATCCAGGACGTTGGCAACAAAGGTGACAGTGTGCTTTTTCTTCTTTGTCCTTGAACTCTAGGATAGCACTTAATGAAAAAAAATCAATCAAAAGTACAGACAGAACCAGAAACTACATTTGAATTTTCTCACTCAGGCAGTCAACACCACATTAAAGAGAGCCAGAGCTAGAAGTTTTTGTGGAAGCAGAGGTGCATATGGACAAAAAATTGCTTTTCAGGGAAATTAATGATATTAGTTTGGTACTTTATGGCTCCACCATTGATGAGAGTTTGACTATCAGTAGCCTAATGATCAGTGATTTTTTAAAAAAAGAATTAGATTTTCTCTCATTGCAAGAGTCTGGAGTTAGATGATCCTCACTGAGCTAGTGATTCCCGATGATGCCGGCACATCCCGTGATTTTTTGAATGTTGAACTTACATATACATGCTAACTGCCTCAGGCTACAAAATAGATATTACTATTCCAGGCCTCATTCAAGGGGCCAAGAAAAGGAAAGGGGAGTAACAGCCAAGTCCAGGCATTTTATTTCTATTTATTATGAAACAACAACCTTTGCAAGAAGCTACCGTAGATTTTTCCTTTGATGAAAATGAGGCTCCACTGATTCCTCAAGAAGTTAGGATTAGAGATCCCATTCAACCCAGCTATCCCTCTTCTGGGCATTTTCCCAGAAGAATTAAAAACATCATACCACAGTGAAATCTGTGCACCCATGTTTATAGCAACCCAATTTGTAATAGCCAGATCTTGGAAACAACCCAAGTGCCCATCAATCAAAGAATGGATAAAAAAGATGTGGTATTTTTATACAATGGAGTACTACTCAGCTATTAAGAAAGATTGTATTGAGACTTTTATAAGTAAATGGTCAC
>RJWM01004305.1:15916-103086 GCA_004363535.1 Dasyprocta punctata | reverse complement strand
ATAGAGAACTATTTCCTTTTTAATATTTACTGTATATGTTGTCTAAGATTTATTTAGAGCTCGTCAAATAAGATTTTAGCAAATCATGGTAATTTTAAAATAACCCCAAAGTATATTTACACCAGAGTTAAGTTATTTTTGCTAACCTACTGTGACTAGCCCTATCAAACTGATCCCCAACAAAATATCTATCCTCCTGCCATTGTAAGCATTTCAGTTCTTAATTCTGCGCCATTGTAAAGTAAATCTTTGCAAGTTTCTTGACCCCCAAAATTTGGGGAGCCAGCTTTCAAAAAGCTAAATGTCATTTGGTCATTCACTTACTCGTTCCTGTATCAGTTAGTGTTCACATGAGGAGCAGATTTAATATAAGAGATATTTAATATAAGATATAAGATAGATATATATCATATTATTTACATGACACATGTAAAGATTTACTAGGTAGGCTTCCTGTGGCCACCTGAAAAGTCAGGTGTGGAAAAATGCAAAAAAGCTATCTATACACTGGAGATCTGAAGGATCCAATCAAAAGTAGACTAAGGCCTACACCTCACTGCAAATTCCCATGCAAGTTTATATCAGAAGCTGAAGAGTCTGTGCTGGAAGACTGAAGAGTCTGCACTGGAAGCCTGGAGATGGACATCCAAAGGCAATGGTGAAGACTGGAATGCCTCTTAAAAAAACAGAAGTGGGACTTCCTTCTTTCCCTTTTTATTCCATCCAGGCTACAGGCCTATTGGTTGGTGCCACTCACACCAGGATGAGTTGCCTCTTCATTAAATTCATCATGCAGACATACCCAGAACTATGCTAAACCAATCAACTATCCATTTCTTATCAAGTTCACACCACAGTTAACTTTCACAATTCCCTTGTAAGTATGTATTTAATACCTACTTTGTACATGTGCTGTTCAGGTAGATAGGAAATAGATGCTGCCCTTAAGCCGCATGCATTGTTTCAGGGAAAAAAACCTGCACGTATGTGACTGATACAGTGTGTTGTAAGTTCTATCAAGAATGATGGATGAAAAAAGTTAATCATGGACAATACACAGTGTGGACACAAAGCTAGAAGCAATCAGAAATCTGTGTACTTTGCTCTGGAGTCTCCCCTCTGGCTTCTGTGATACCTTGCATTCCTGTAAGTTGCCTGGAATAGGCGTGGGGGAGGGTGATAGGAAAAAAAAATCTTTCATGGAGCTTTGGAACTAGGACCAAGCAGTGCCCACAGAAGTTTCATTTGAACTTGAGCTCCTTCATCTTCCTTTATACCCCTAGATATGTTCCAGAGTCTTTCTTGGCAACTAAGTAGGAGCCCAGGTTCTCTGAACTCCCAGCTGAGACACACTGTGGGAAGAGGGCCACTCTTCTTTGCACTGGAGCAGTCATGGTTTTTCTCACTGATTATGTTCACTTCTGCAGTATAAGCTCAGTGATGCATGTTTTCTGTTTTACCAAGGACTACGAGAATCAACTGGTATTGAGTTAGGGGCGCATAACACAGTACAAATTTCTAGCTGGTGGAGCCATAGACTCTTTTAAACTAAGTACCAACGTTTTAGTACCTGCTGTGAGAGTATAGTGCTAAGGTAAATGAAGTGAAGAAGAAAAATATAGTATTAAGATTACAAAGGAATCTTAATTCCTTTTTGTTTTTTTCAGAAGATCAAAAAAAAAGGTAAAAAGGCAAATAATTGAAAGGTAGAAATAGATTGGAAGACGCTATTGTTGAAAACATGTAGAATAATTCATTAGGTCGATAGTGTCTGTGTATCAAGAAATACTAGGATTAGGCATGCTCTGTTCAGGGGTGTTGCTCAGAAAACCAAGCAGGGCCTGGCATTGACAAGGGACAGTCTTCTTAGTTTGAATTTCTGTATGTTAAGTTAAAGGTCATAGTAATTTGTAGAGTCATTTGTGTATATTTAGCCTATGAAAGCTTAGCTAAGTTCATTTCTTCATATGACTTATTCCTAATTCCTTAGTATTTCATTAAAATGACTTTAGTCTATAATTTAAAAACTTATAATAGAAGTTGCATTTATGCTAAACTCTATAAAAATAGAGACCATTCTGAGGATCAAAGTTACTCTAATGTATTTTTGTCAAATTCTAAGCTGTTGTACTATGACCTGTTAATATCCCTAATCTTAAAGTCGGGTATGGTGGTGCACACCTTTAATCCCAACACTCGGGAGGCTGAGGTAGGAGGAGCACGGTGAGTTCGAGGCTGGCTTGGGCTACAACGTGGGTGCAAGGCCGGCCTGAGCTACATAGTGCGACCTGCCTCAAAAAACTAGGGCTGGGAGTTTGGCTTAATGGCTTAAGCGGCTGTCTGGCAGGCATGAGGTTGTGAGTTCGATCCCTGGTGCCGCAAAACAAAACAAAACAAAAATCCCTAATCTTTCAGATGTGTTAAAGGAAAACACAAATATTTGTTGCAGTGGACACAGTATTATTAGTTCATCTGTGATCATTTTTTCTGACAGATTTAATGATACGTAGTTTTTTAAATTGTAGTTTTGTTACAATCTGAAGTGTATGCACTCATTTTATTGACATTTTCGTAAACTAGATGCTTTCTGATGCAGCACCTGGAAAACTAAAAATTGTTCATGGAGATGTGTTGACATTTAAGATAGAAAAATCTTTTCCAAAAAGCCTTAAAAGACCGTGGGAAGATGGTAAGTACCTTTGAGTACTTGTTTTGTTTTTAATTTCCCTTTCTCATTATTTATATCACAAAAATTTATTTTATTCATTATAGATTTGTTATAAGTATTTATTATATATTAAAAATTATCTGAACAGTTGAATGATGTACACTGTAATTTTTTAATTTTTCCAGTCCCAAAATTTAAAATCCAATACTCTCTGTTAATTTTTTGTCTTGAATTTTCCAATGTTTTAGATTCTTTGTAACTAAACTTGTCATTTTGTGATACTGTATAAATATGGGGTAAACTATGAAGTGTTACTTTTTCCAAATGATGGAAAAAAGTATTCTAGTAAACCAAGCCACATGCAAGCCTTTTATTTTTTTCTTTCATTGTCTTTTGCACTCAGTGATCAACAGAGTCACTCCTCCTTCATGGACATTGTTTATTGGTACCTGCTATGAGTCAGCTTTTTTGGAATCCACAGATAAACAGGGTATTTTTGCTCACAAGAAACTCTCAGAACAAATGAAAGAGGGATTTGGGATCATTATGTCTAGCTTCCCCTGGTATATCTCTGGCCTCCCCAGAATGAGGCTCCTTTAGAATGGCCTGCATTTGTAATCTACACCTTTGAATGAGCCTTTCAGCAAACAACCTGTAGGTTTTTGACCCTTTCCCTCTTGGTGCCACTGCTCCAACTACACTGGGATAACTTACCTCAGTACATTCTCCTGCGTTCATTTGACTGTTATCCAACTGTCTTCTGGCAGATTTCTCTATCCTTATCTTCCCTAATACCAGACCATCCTTCATGTTTTTCCTTTGACATTTCTGAACTTTCTGTAACTATCGTTTGCTAGTGGTGGCTTTTTGTTTTCCATCTACTTCTAACATGATTCTGAGGTTTTCTTTCTGGGCATCATGTGTTTCTCATACTGCAGATTGACATGTCACTTCATTCCTGGATTTTCACTTCTCCCTATGTACTGTCAGCACTTACATCTTTTTGCCCAACCTATATATCTTTCAAGGACATTTGGCTCCTTGATAGCCCCATGGGCATTTTAACTTCATCATGTCCAAAGAAAATTATCTTTTCCTTCAAGCCAGTTATTTCATACCAGAAATCTGGACTTTCACTGACTGACCACTAATTAGACAGAATTCTTTTTTCAATAATTCAGAACTCAGTTGTGAGAAAATACTGCTTTTGAGACTAAGTGGATGAAAAAATAGCCATAAATTTTAATATATTTTTGATACTATTAATATCCCATTTGATTTTACTCTGAACTAAAATTATGTATGAAAATTATTGCTGAAATAATTCTAAGGTTTTTTCACCCATGCAAAACAGATCCTCCAAATGTACACATTATTGGAAATCTGCCTTTCAGTGTGTCAACTCCACTGATTATCAAGTGGCTTGAAAATATTTCTAATAGAAATGGACCTTTTACTTATGGCAGAACTCAGATGACTTTGACTTTTCAAAAAGAAGTGGCTGAGGTAAGCTTTAATTTTTTCTGGTTATTTGATTACATGATCATATTCCCAAACAGTACTGCATTTTCACCCTGTGTGTTCTAATACTTACTCCATTATACACAGAGAAACTCAGCAACAGTCCTAGGCATATGAGGATGACAGACAGCAGGGCTGAAAACTTAGAGGGAGAGTGAGTTTGCAGCAGTTCATGGTGGCAGAAGACAACAAAAACAATGAGAGAGAGAAGGCAAGGACAAGACTCTTTCTGTCCCTTATACTGTATGGAGGCTAGGCCAGGTGTAGCACTCACACGCTTAATCCCAGCATTGAATCAATCACAAACTCTAGATTCACTCACCTCCAAAAAAGCCTAAGACTTCATGAGGTTTTGGCAGGGGCACAGACATAAACCATAACAAAGGGGAACTGCAAGCTCTAAGTCCGCTTCACTAGGATCACATCTACTGTCTACTCCCTAAAACCCAGGTAATTAGTGCTGTGAATTTTGGATTTATTATTCCATTCTATAGTCTTTTATCACATGGAATTTGGATCCATATAAAACTATACTTTAGTTTTATCTTTTTTTGAGCTTTATATTAATTCATAAAGAGATACATTCTTTTTGTTTGGAACATCTTTTATAGGACTTGCTCATGTTACTCATAACTGTACTTTATTTATGTAACATATTTACCACCCACTGATTGACTGTCATTTTTGATCCATTCTCCTGTTTGAGGACCTAGAATTAGCTCTCATGAATGTTCTTATATTCATGTCAGCTGGGGCACATGGGCAAGATTTCTATAGGGTATGTGCATTAAAATGGAACTGTAAAATCTTGATTCTTGCTAGGCAGTGATAAATTGTTTTTGGAGGTCATTATGCCTACGTGCATCCCCTCCAGCAGTGTACATGAGTTCATTTTTCTCCATATTCTTGCTAGTACTTGGTATTGCTGGGATTGCATGTTTTTTTTAAATCTAGGAGTAATGGTATATTGTGTTATATTTGATTTATTTTCTGGTGGTTTTGAATGACATTGTGAATCATTTGATGTGTTTACTGGACTTTGGGTATGTGTGTGCACAGCTTGCATATCTTTCTGTTGGGCTACTTGTCTTTTCTTTTGGATCCAGAGTTCTCACATACTCTCCATAACAATCATTATTTAGATAAGTTGCGGATTTCCTTTTCTGCTCTTTGACATGTTCTCATTTTCTTTTCACAATGTCTCTTAAAAATTAGGCATCGTAATGAATGAAGTCAGTAGATTATGATTAGTGTTTTTCTATATTTTGTTAAATCCTTTTATGGCCGGGTGTGGTGATGCACGCTTTTAATCCCAGCACTCGGGAGCCTGAGTCAGGAGGATTGTTGTGAGTTCCAGACCAGCCTGGGCTACAAAGTGAGTTCAAGGCCAGCCTGAACTGCATAGTGAGACCCTGTCTCAAAAAATAGGGCTGGGGATTTAGCTCAGTGGCCTAAGTGCCTGCCTGGCAGGCACAAGGTTGTGAGTTCAATCCCCAGTACAAAAAAAAAAAAAATCCTTTTATATCTTGAGATTATGTAGATATACTTTTGTTCTAGAAGCTTTTTGTTTTACCTTTCACATTTGTATCTGTAATCCTTGTGAGACTGATTTTTATGTATGGTTGAAGTAGAAATCAGTTTTACCATTTTTAACATATGGATCCCAGTTAACGCCATATGTTAATAAGTCTAGCCTTCATTGATCTCTGTCAACACTTCTGCAAAAGCATTGCTTTGATTAGAAGAAAATGATGTCAAATCCAGAAGGCCCAGTTTAGATCATAGAGGAGAGAATCCTCAGGAGCATTCAGATCAGATCAGAACCAATTAAGAAGGTGAGTTTGATCAAATACCTATCATGTTTCATATATTGAAAGAATACAGAAGTCCAAAGGAGTTTAGTATTGAATTAGTTATAAATAAATAGAAAACTAAATACTGTAGGGAGTGAAAAAAGTACAGTGGTACCTTGGTTCATGAACATTTTTCTTTGGGAGCAATTTGGTTCACAAACAGAAGCTTTGGCCAAGTTTCATTTTTGTTTGCAAATCCTGCGTCAGGTGATGAACACAACCGTGGCTATCCTTCCTGCACAAACATAAACATGACTGTCTTTTCTAGGGTTGTGGAGTGAATTGTGAATTGAGGTACCATTGTAAAAGTTATAATTATTTAGAGTAAAATAATATTATTGGGAGCTCCATAATTATTTTGAAAACCTAAGCAAAAGACCTATTTAAAAAAAAAGTCTACACAACCTTACTGAAAATCTGAAAAGTTCAGTGAGAAAAATCATGAGAAATGTCGTAGTCCTGAAAGGAAAAGTGATTATTGTAAAGAAGCCGATTTTTTTCAAATACATACTTTTGTAGTACATCTAATATAATTAAAATCCTTAAAGAGTTTCTCTTGAAGTATAGTGATTATGTATTTTTGGATGTGCAAGAATATGTAAGATATGTTGAAAAAGAAGAATGAGAGACAACTTGCTTTGTTAACATATATAGTGAAGCTTGAATAATCAAAACAATATGACATGGCACGAGACAAGCTGATGGCCAGATTAGAAGGTCCAGGAGTAGATAATTTGATATATGACAATGGTCAGATCAAAAATTATCAATGAAGAAAAGAATTAGTAATCTGTGGCTATTTGGTCAGGTGTTACAAAAAATATTTTACTGATTTACCTAACATAAAAATTCCAATTAATGTGTCTTCAAAGTCATGTAATATCTGATGGTTCTGTTGAGTGTATTTTTCACTTGAAGTATTATATTTTTACCTCCAAAAACTCTATTTGGGACTTTTTATACCTTTCCTTTCTCTCATTATGTTCATGCTTTCCTTACTATTTTTGTACATACCAGTAGGTCTAATATTTATATCCGCTGTTGTGTATGCTGCTAGCAATGGAACCCAGGTCCTCATACATGCTGTGTAATTACTGTATTATTGAATTACATCCCCAACCCTTTAATAGTTGTTTTAAGGTCCTTGCCTAGCAGTTTCATTGGCTGTCTCATTTCTGTACTGTTTCCCTCATAGATTTTTTTTTAATCCTTTTTATAGTCCCATTTTTATTTTCTTTTCTTTTCTTTTTTTTTTTTTTTGACACCGGGGATTGAACTCAGGACCTCGCACTTGCCAGGGAGGTGCTTATACCACTAAGCTAAATCCCCGGCCTCTATAGTCCCGTTTTTCTACTTTGCAAAGCCTGATAATTTTTGAAGAGATACATGATATTGTGAGCATTTTTTTTGTAATTTAATTTTTTGAGGGATTTTATAGTATTGAGTTTTTTTAATTTATTTGGGGCTCTTAGATAAGTGCAGTTTATTTGAGGCTTTAGAATTTGACTGATGGATCCAGAGTAGACTTTAATTTGGGATTGAACCCTACTAAGTCATGACCTTTCTAAGAATTCTACCCAGCACACTTTGCATTTCAAGGCCTTTGAGATTTGTCTCTAGCTGTTGGGAGCACAAACTATTCTTTGTCCTGTGTAAACGTCTCACTTTTCTTTTTCCAGCTCCCAGGTCTCAGGGAGTTGTACCTCAGGCCTGTTTACATCAGGGCTACAGAGGACAAACCTTAGCATTGATTCACACCCTTCCCTCTCCTTTTTTTCCCAGCATCCCTTTCTAAGCATTGCGGGTATGTGTATGTATGTTTTCATGTATGTCGTACATGCCATTTTGTGAGAGAAAGAGAATGAAGTCAGCCTGCCTTGGCCTCCCCAATCTCCAGCCCCTGTCTCCCACAACAGGAGGCCTCTGGGGCTCTTTGTAATCCTCCATGCCCTTGTTACAGCAGTCTGGGTTCACCTCCTTTCCCTTCTCTGAGATCACAGATCTGTGCTGCCTGTTGTCTGATTTGTAAAAAATGGTATTTCTTACACAGTAGAGTTGTTTCAGAATGAAACTACTTTTTAATAATCAGGATTCCTTTGAGAGTAGATTATAATTCAAGAATCAATGGCTGGGACTATGTCAAATTAAAAAGCTTCCGCACAACAAAGGAAACAACCAATAGAGTAAAGAGACAAATTACAGAATGGGAAAAAATTTTGCCATTCTCAAAGAACTCAGAGGACTAACATCTAAAATATATAGAGAACTCAAAAATATATAGAGAACTCAAAAAAACTAAATCACCTAAAATAAAAGACCCAATCAAAAAATGGGCAACTAAAGTGAGTATACGTTTTTCTGAAGAAATACAAATGGCCAATAAATACATGACATAATCTTCAACATTGAGATTCTAGCAAGGTAACCATGAATAAATAATAAATCAATTAATAAATGGCTAGTACTAGAAGGGTTAGGGATGCTAACTCTTAAAAGGAGAGCAACCCCAACTCCCACCCCACAACAGAATGGTCCAGCATCAACCCATCTAAAATATTAGTAAACGAAGGCTAAAAAAGTTGCTTTGGACTATTTAGCCATAAAATTGTTTTCCCCAGAATGCTGGAACTTTGCATCACAGACTGTCAAACCATTTTGTGTTATAGGAACTCTTGAGATGAATACTGTATTTTCACTTTCTCCAAAGTGTCCTTATGGTTATCTGTTCATGAATCTATTGATTCTGTGCCTATTGGTCTTAGTTGGGCCTCTACTTCTAGCTTTCTTTCCTATATTCTCAATCTTTAGAAGTCTTGGTTCTGAAGAAAGCCATTCCATTTGCGTTCCTAGCACTTTCACACCAGTGTGAATTTTTCCCATACCAAGCATTTCTGCAAGTCCCTAAATACCAGCTGGTCTTTTATACTTAATTAAATTCTGACACTTTCCACCTGTAGTTAGTATCAGATCCCACTAGTTAGTGGCTCAGTTCCACAAGTGGACTGTCCTGTATCAGATGCCAGTTATAAGTCTGGGCTTCTGGTACTTCTGAGCAATCAACTGTGAATTAAGGGATCTTACCTCCCTTCCTCTGGTTCCATAATATCCTAGAATGGCTCACAGACCTTGGTGAGCTATGTTTAAGGAATGAGTTACCAGTCGGTCTTTCTGGTGATCAGCCCTGTTCTGAGTCTATTAGCAGCCCCACTGTATGCCACTTCAGGTATAAGGGTGGTAACCTCAGAAGTAACAGAAGACACCCTTCTCATCCAGGAAATTTCATAGGATTCAGGAGCTCTATGCAAGCAATCAGGGACAAAGACCAAGTAGGTTTCTATTTATACCACATTGGTGGATTTTTTTTCAGCTGACATGATTATTATGGTATTTGTGTTCTTGTGTAGCACAACAGAGATGCAAAATACTGTACACTCTAATTCTCTTGAGTGAAATGGCAGAGGAGTAGAGGCCTAGGAGGTGGAGTCATGCTTTCAGTGACTCAGTGTCATTTGTAGTTATTAATGATAGTGTTGCTGTAACCTCACCGTAGGCAATTATTTTTGTTTAACAAAGGTTTTTAGATTTTAGCATGAATATTGAGAAGAATTTGCATCATCTATAATAAACACTTATATTTACAAAACAGATACAAATGCACATCATCCTCTTTGCCTTTCCCCAGGTCTACAGGATCTAGATCTAAGAATTCAGCTTGTATGCATTAAAGGACAGATAGTATTAAATTACAGCTCATAAAATAGAATCAGACTGTGTAACAATAAATGAGATCTTAATGTCATCTAACTTCACTTTATCCTTGGTGAAACTAAGTATAAAGTGGCTTGGGGCAGTTTAATATCTTTCCAAAGGTCATGGAGTAGTTGTAAGAAAAACTGTAGTGCCAATCATATGTTTTTGTTCAAGTTACAATGTTTTAAGTTCTGGATATTGCTGGACCTGTGGCTTCTCTCCAATTAGGTTTATTGTCCACCTCTCTCTTCTACCATCTCCAGGAGTGCTTGCCTGTTATGGGTACATCCCCAGAAGTGTCTCACCTCTCCATCAATGATACAGGTCTTCTTGTCCATTTTGTGAAGCTGTGTAACTTCTCATATATTAACTTACTTATTCTTGTTTTAAAAATTACAAAACAAACAAACGAAAACATTGTCCTTGTGAATTCTTCGAACATTGTTTTTCTTGTATTTGGTCAGGATAGTTTTTTAAAGTTCAAGAGGTAGAGGTTTCCTTTTATTGAAAAATTAACTAGTTTGGTATTCTGGCATTTTTTTTATTAAAATCATCTGTCTCCTAATAATGGACATTACAGAAATAATGGATATTACATCACAGAAATAACAGGGCATGTTTGAATGCCTGATAGATTGTTTGTTAACTTTTAATTGAAGGCTTTTGTAGGATTTCCTGGCCTGTGACTTGAATTTTTACTTAATGAGGTAAGTACAGTTATGTGTGCTGCTTTAGGCCAAGCTAACATGATGATTTACATGTTTTCATCTCCAAAAGCTAAGCATATTTGCAGCAAATATTGAATAGTCAAGTCAGCAGGTTTCCTAACCTGTACTGGACTCCCTCCCCTGTACTGGATGCTTAGGGCTCTAAGTGAAATAGACCTAAATGTGTTTTTTACATCAAATTAGAACACTCAACTTTGTGCTTTACAGGTTGCATTTTAGTTAAAGTGAGTTTTGAGTTCTCTTGAATTCATCAGTGAAAGCATACCTTTCAGATGTAAAGTAAAATATTAGTTATTCAGGGAAAATTCAGGATGAAATAATAATTTCAAAACTGTGAACATTTCTTTTGGCTTCTTTTTAAAATACTTATGTTCATGCTAGCTTTTAAAGATCTGGTTTGAATCGTGCTATTGGATGTAATGCAGTTACAATGCATCTTGAATTTTTGACTTTTATTCTGATCATAAAATTAAGCTCCTTTTTTCCCATATGGAGAGGTAGAAATATTTTTGACCATTTGATCCATAAGCCTATGCTGTAACTCAAATCTGTATTTGTTATCTTTTTTTGTTTGCTTCAGAATATATACATTTCTTGATTTTAAACATTAGTAAGGAAGAATTTATTTTGGGTTATATGCTAAAGCAACTCATCACTTATTCTGAATTTAGCTTCCCAATCATTTTGAATGTCCTGATACAGATAAGAGCTAGGTGATTAAAAATACAACTTTGGGTAACATAAGGGGCTGGCTTCAGAGTAACAAAATACTACAAAATTTCCAGATTTACTTATAAACTTCCTCAGCATCTCACAGAGAACCTGTTTATTTAATCTTAGTCAAGACAAAGTTCTAACCCAGCAGCAGCAAACTCCAAAAGCACTATGCCTTTGATGGCTTGTTCTGGACCCACAGGCTCATGCCCGGCCTGGGCTGAGTGCAGTCATTATTGGTACTGCATTTATAATAGTAACCCTGAGTCATTCAACTGAGGGTTGGAATGTCTTTGCAGTTCTGAAACACAGAGAAGCAGACTATTTTAGAATAATCAATAGGTCTAATTGTTTTAACCAGTACTCAACTTTGACCAGTTTTAACATGTTGCCATATTTTTTGTTTCATTTTTAAAGAAACACTGTAGATATATTTGGAGACTTCTGTATCTATTCTTCCTGTGGGTTGTTACATGTTAAAACTGATAATCATTTCCACGTATGTTTTCTGCTTGCCCTGGACATAACATTCAGAGATATACCTATACACACAGAGAAAATATCGGGAGGCTGCGGTAGGCGGAGCGTTGTGAGTTGGAGTCCGGCTTGGGCTACAGCGCGAGAGCAAGGCCTGCCTGAGCTACATAGTGCGACCCTGCCTCAGAAAAACCAGGGCCGGAAGTTTGGCTCAGCAGCTTAAGCGCCTGTCTGGCAGGTGTGAGCCTCTGAGTTCGATCCCCGGTGCCGCAAAAAAACAAAAACACACAGAGAAAATAATAGGAGTCATCTTTTGAAGTTTTTATATAAATAGCATCATACTGTACCTATTTTATTTTCTGCCACTTAGTACTATATTTTGGAATTTAAGCTACCTTGACAACCCCTGCTATTTATTTTAACTATTTCGAATTCTGTTGACAAAAATAATCACAATGTATTTGCTCACCTGTGGATGAACTTTTATGTGTTTTTTAATACTACACATGGTACTGCACCTCTCATGTAAGTATAGAAATGATTCTCTGGGATATATTTCTAAGGTGGGTCTAACAAGTCATAAGGATTCATATAACTTCAACTTTACTATAATTTGCCAAAGTATGCTGCGAAGTAATTATACCGATTTCGCCTCTCACTGACGTGCCTGAGCGTTCTTGTAGCTCCAGATACTTATCATTGTTAGTTCTAGCAGTTTCTTTATTTTTAATTTGTGCTCATTTCATAAATATGAAATTATGTCCATGGTTTTAATTTGCATATTTTTCCTTCATAGCATAGTTTATGTTACATAGTTTATCCCTTCTTTGAGCATAGTTTATGGTAATGACTCATTTGAGTAGTTCTTCTATGATTTACCTTATCGTATTTCCTATTTGGTTCTTTATCTTATGATTATTAATGACTAATATGTAGGCATTTCTTCTGTACTCTGATCACTAACCCTTTGTTCACATATTCTAAACATGAATCCTTTGATCCTTCAAATACCTTCTCTCAGTTCGTGGTTAGACTTTATAGTGTTTATTGCACATAAAATTTTAACTTAAATAGGACAAAATACGTCAGTCTTTTGTAGCTTTTGCTTTTGCATCTTTAAGACATTCTCCTCTGCCATGGGAGTCATAGATACTTACAAAGATTTTGCTTTAGGTTATGGTAAAAGGTTAGGACCTACTCTTTCTCCTATAGATGCCTAATTATACTAATATTACTTACTGAATGTTCTAGCCTTTCCTCATTAGAAGTTGCTGTCACATTTATCAGGACCCGCATGTGCTTGAGTCTGTGTCCGAGGCTTTTGTTTCATTGGTCTGTTTGTGCAAGTAGCAGTACTGTCTTAATTTTGATGTCTAAGAGTGTGACCCTTCCCATCAAAACTGTTGGCGTATTTCAGGAATATTTTGACCATTCTTAGCCTTAGATAATTTTTATATGGAATTTATGTTTAAAGAATATGTATAATGTGTATGAAAATTAAGGTGCTTTTTTAAGCATCCTACTAGGATTTAAATTATGTAGTATTTAATTTGGATATACCTACTTAATTATGAAAGAAAAACATTTGAGTCCTTAAAAGGATAAAAATCTCCTAGTTTTTTATAAAATTCATATGTCAAGAATGACCAGTCCTCTAAAGGTTCTTGAATAATCAAAGTTTTGTTATATTTAAATAAAGAAAAGAGCACCACTTAAAATGTTCATTTCTCTGTTGGAGTATTCAAGAAATTAAATATTTAAGCATCGTAAGTTCTTCATTATGCTTGCTAATTTCTTCATTAAATATTTATTGATTAGTTGTTTTATGAAGGACATTCTGCTATCTAATATAACAGTGATTTGAAAGTCTCCAACAGTTAGTGGTAGGGAAGTTTTCTTGCTTGAGTTTTTTAGTACATTATACATGATACAATGTGTACTTTCAAGATCCAAGATATTGATGGTATTGGAGGAAATCAATTTCCCATGTTGGCTACATGTCATATGATAGATATCCTGTGCTTTTACTGTTTGTCTCAAAAAAATCTAGCATCAGAGATAATGAAATATTGGCTCTATTCTATTTCATCAAGCCATGCTAAAATTCCTTTCTTTTCATCTATAGAGACTGGTAGCCACTACAGGAAGCAAACAGCGCAGTCGCCTTTCTGTTATGGCTCAATACCTCTGCAGCGTCCACCACATTTTTACTATTCCAGGTCAAGCTTTTGTCCCCAAACCACAGGTAAGTTTCTACTTACTTGTTTTAATATATCAGAATTTGAATTTCTGTTATAATCTTTGTCCCCCTGAGGATGTGTCATAGGAAATAATCTCTAGGATCTAGTATTTATTTATTTCTATGCAAACTGCTCTGTCATTATTTTATTTTATTTTTTTTACTTGAGTAGGAGCCATGTACTTTTTGGAATTGGTCTCCTCCATAGAGTGATTAAATGTCTAGGTTTTTGTAGTGGTTTAATTATCATCATTATCTTTGTCATCATCATCATTCCCTGTTGCTCTTACAAGTATTCCAGTATAACAGATAAATGACATGGTCACTTAGTCTTTAAGAAAAGAGATCAATTTTTTTGTGTGTGATTTCTGCTAGAGAATTCTAACTAAAGTTGGACCAACTATTACTTATTGAATAGTTTTTTTACACATTTTTGGCAGTATCATAATAAATCATCTGTGGAAAAATAGTTATGCTGCTTACGTGAGTAAGTTTTAATTGTAAAAACAAAGTTTCTGTATGCCAAATCAAAAAAAAAACTGGTGTCTGTTTTAGCAAAAGCATTGCTTGATGAGTTATTCTAGAGCATGTACTATAAAAAGTCATGTATTTCTTCACTGGATTGAGCGTTGACTTTGAAAAGTGCTGGGCTGCGTATACAACATGCAGGGAGGCACTTCATCAGATACTGAAGCTGCCTTCAGGGAATTCAGTGCTGATAAAGAATAGAAATCTCTCATTGGTAGCTAAAACTCTCAAATACAAAGTTTACTTTACATAATTTACCCTTATAAATAAAATAACATGAAAAAATTAGATTACATGATTATATCTCACATGTTTAGAATGAGCCCTCCAACTAGTAGTGTTGAGTCTGTTGTGTGTCTTGGAGCATTTTGGACATCTTCATTTTCTTTGCTACCATCTTAACACTTCCTCTGCCATTTTCTCCTCCAGTTAGCTGAGCTTTCAGGTGACCATAGGAACTCATTCACCTTCCACTTCTTTAATAGACTTACTTGTCAGCTTTTCTAAAATACCCTCCAGGAATTCACTCAGAGTACCATCTCTCTTCAGTATCTCAAGGTTGCAAAGCCATTGTAAATAACTTCTCCCAAAATAATTAGATTGTAGACATAATTTTATGATGAAAGCTATCTTACAAGTCATAATCAATCTTAACACATTTGTGCTTTCAAGAACTTTCTCTCCTAAAACAGGTGGCCATACAGTTTGCTTTCTTCTTGTCATGCATATATGTCTACATATAGCCTTTTGAATGGTTATAGACCTATGATATCAGAAACCAAGATCTTGACTTACAGGTTTTTGTTGCTAAGAATCTTTAGACTAAATTTTACTAAGGGTTTCTTAGGATAGGTGTTAGAATATTAAGCAAAAAGTTTCTCTTGGTTTTAATTATATAATCAAAAGTATTTTATCATATTACACATTATTAACTTTATCTTTGCTTTAGGATATGGTACCTATGTAGTTAATTAATTTTCTTTCCTCTGATATTAAGGCTAAAGAAAATACTGTTTTTGAAAACTATGTGTTTAATTCTCCTTATTTAAGGATATTTACCTTTTTTGGCAAATTTAACACGTAGCAGTTTTCTTCGCATGCTTTCATTATGTTGTAAATGCTACATGCAGGATTTGTTTGTAATTTAAGAAAGCAGTTATCAAGAAATAATGTGTTATGTTAAAACAAAATGATTAAATTTTAGTTTTCTTTTGATTTTAGTTCTTAAAGAATTTTCTCTTGCTATAAACTAGTTTTACTGTATTAGAAAAAATCAGGAATACTCTAAGGAAAACTCAAAAATATTTGACTGTTGGTTACACTGAGTCAATTTTAAAAATTCATTTCCTCAGATTGAAAAAGGGAAGAGTTCTTACCGAGATGATATGAGTTATAAGATGCATAATATTGGCTAAAAGTCTCTTTGGCTAAACCTTTTAAATGCAAGAAGAGAAAGTGCTAGACACAAACACACACGAAATAAGGTAAGCTAGGTACTAAAATAGAGGTGCAGGCACATTGTTGGGGGAGTCCAAAGAGAGAATTAATGCTCAGTAGAAATTTACTAACATTCATTTCTTATTTTCAATCACAGCTGTTAAGAGTTAGTTAGATGTGAAGAACTTCTTGTGTGATATAATAGGCTTATTTATACCCACATTAGGATATTTTTCTGTAGGAATCTGCTATCCCTTCTGTGTATGGCTCTTTTGATTAGCCAACTCAATCAAGCATTAATGGCAGAATTTTTACTAACATGAATGTCTTACTAAAGTCCTTTTCTGACTAGTTCATTCATTCTTCTTGCCACACTTTTTTCTGATAAGCTTCTCTACTTTATCCCTGAAATTTGAACCTCAAGTACTTTACTATTACAGAAAGACTTCTTAGGTTCTTAAAATTAGACTAATTAGTCTGCTCTCGTGTTTCTTAAAGTAACAGAATGTGTAAGATGTATATCCTAAGTTAGAGTTTTTTTCATGTGTTTTTTATTTCATTGTTAAATTATTTCACCAAGGGGCCGGGGATATAGCTCAGCAGCACAGCACCTGCCTGGCAAATGCAAGATCCTGAGTCCAAAAAAAATTTTTACCACCAGTTGGAAAGAATTTCTTTTAGAGTACACATTCACACTTAAAAATTGTTTTCATGACAGAATAATTTGTTTCTTAAATTTATCAACCTACTTTTTGAGAATCCACATTCCTTGAGGATCCACCTGTTTCTGGAATTCTGCATAAGTTGTCTTTCAGCTAATCTGCACATTACCCAGACTTGAGAAATATTGAGCAAGTCCTCAAAATTTGTTGTAACCTTTTTGGTTTTATCAATATAGCTATAGGCCTCATCGTTTGATACCCATCTCACAAGTTTCACTGATCTTTTGTACTCTAGCATAGTGGAAAAATCACTTAGATATGTTATCACATGTTCTTTTTGATTTACACTGGTAGAATCTGTGCACTTCACAGCGAGCTGGACTTACTAGAATTCCAGTACTCCTAAATAGGGGAACCTATCAACTGACTAACTTTAGCATGTCCAAATAGGGTTTGGAAGGGCTATTGTAAGAATTAGCAGTAATGACCACTGTATCATAGAGGCAGTCAGCGAAAGGTAGCTATGATTGGTAGACTTATGAACAAATAGTATGAATTATAATCTTTAAGATATATACACTATGTGTAATTAACCTCTTTATATGTATGGTATACTATACACAATACCTTCCATACTGGAGTGTTTGGGGATAAACCATAACCAAACTACAGGCATATGTGTGTGCATGTGTACGTACACATATACATACTTATATACACATTCCATAGGTGCTTTGTTGTTTATTTTGATAGTGTTTTAATCAAAGAAAAATAGATGTTTAAATACATTCAATAAATTAGACCAAACTTTCCTTACCTTGTAACTGCTGACATTTGGAGCCAGTTAATTCTTCATTAAGAAGTATTTCATAAGTTTAACAGCTTCTGTGCTCTGTTTACACTAGATTGTAGCAGTACTTGAGCTATGAAAACCCAAAATGTCTCCAGGCATTGCCAGTTACACTCTGCCTCTGTGAAAACTATAGAATTGGGTCACAAACTGTTGGGCGGCACTATAAGCTTTCTGTGCACTAACTGTCCAACATATGTTGTCTCAAGTCAGCTCTGAAAAATGGTGCCATATTTGTTCCCATATTCACATGAGCAAACCAAGACTTTCTGTGAGTCATATGTACTGCACAACCATTAGGGCTTACACCCAGGTGGTTTGATTCTGAAGCCCAGTTCACCCAGGCCAAATCCATCTCTCTACTTACTAGATAATAGGTAGTGTTGGGCAAGTTAGGTAAGTAACTTAACCTGTCTCAGCCTCAATTCCTGTAAACTACTGAGAATCATGTCTACCTGGTAGAGTTGTTAGAAAGTTTAAACCAGCCAATATGTACAGAGGATTTAGACCAAGACTGGCATGTAGTACCAGCCTGTGGCACTTATAGTAGTAGCAAGACACTAAGGAGCAAACGTAAAAGTATCTCATCTCCCAGTCTAGTTGGAGAAGCTCATAGGCTATTCGTATAGAGCGTTTTCTGAGAGCAGACATGGAGGCCACGAATCTCTAGGGGCATCAGGATTCAGTTTACAGAGGAGGCCCACATGAGCCCGAAAGGATCAATAGGAGTTGGGCTAAGGCAAGAGGATTGTGGGTGGAGGAATAAACGCAGCACAAGTGAGGGTAGTGAGACTGCACACCATTTATTCATCCTCACTCTTTTCAGTCCACATAGAATTGGGTCTTTATTTTGTAGAAAGTAACTGCTTTTCTGAGAGTTTGAAACATTCCTCCTAACTAGAGGTAATTAAAACTGTTTTTTGGGGTTTTTTTGTTTGTCTGTTTTTGTTTTTTTGAAGTGTGGATAGTGTTACCTAGAATGTATGAGGTGAACTTTTCATACAGTATAGGACTCTAGGCTGCATGGACTGTATATAAATAGACATATTAAGCAATGTGAGAGAATGGAGAGGTGTTAAAACAGTCCTAGCAAGTTAATTTGCATAAGAACGGTCTATCAGAATTCTTTTCGATGTGACATTTTCTTTTGTTTGGGAAATAATATTTTGACCATTCAAAGGGAATATATACTTTAAGCAATCACTTAAACTTCTGCTGAAATGATTTCCTTCTTAGTTCTATATGAAATAGTACCTTTTCAGTTTTTGTCATCCCCTTGATAGCTCATGATGCAGAGGAAAATGATGATCTACCAAGTGAAACAGGTATAAATAAAATATTTTAGTATTCATTTTTATATGCACAACTGACATTTATTTACAATACCTTCCTATTTCCTGAGTTATTAATGTACATTTTTCCTTTTGCCATTTATTATAAACAATTCCTAAATTTCATAAGTTAACAAATGATTAGAAACAAGTATGCAATTTTCCTTTGCCCCTATAGAAAATCTAGTTTTTATTTTCTTAAAATATTTAGATGCATATCGTGAGGTAATATTTGAATTTGTATCCTAAAATAATAGTAACATTTTAATACATATTAGATTCTTTTGACCTGCATTTTAAAAGCATTTTTATTCTTTAAATATCATTACATGTCTATTAATTAATTGAAGCTACTAATGTATAAGAGCACAATATTTTTGTTGAATCAAATTTGAGGGAAAAAATGACAACTTATAGTAGTTTTTATCAATCAATAGTAATTTGAATAGTATTATGGTAGACTAAGTGGGACAATAATAAATCCAAACAGTCACAGGAGAAATGAACTGAATCTGGAGAATTCTTTTGCTAGAAGCTAAAGTTGAGCTCTTGATCATTTTATCACTTGGCTTGTACTTAATGTTTTCAAAGTCCTAGAGATTGTAGTTTATGTCTGGGTTGGCTTTTCTCTGATGTGGCAGCATTTACAGTTTCTTTTGTTCTGCCTACTGTTAGCTTTTAATGTCTACTCCTGTACACATCTGTGTGTACTTTTATGATTCGAAAATGAGAGTGGAGTTTGGGACTTTGGATGAATGGTTTGGGCAACACTTAAATGGAGTGGATCATTCTTCTTTTCCCAGCATCACCTTCATTTCTTGTGACTTTAAAACAGAATCAAGTTCTTCAAGCATAGCCCACCAGATGGTAAACATAGGTAACATTCTTGATTAACACCATGGCCAAAGTACTTTTTATACTTGGCAATTAAGTGCTTTTTATGAAATCCAATTTAGAAAATGTATCAACAAGTTATTTCAAAAAGAAAAAAATGCTATCAGCTGTCTTACAAATGTTATTAGAACTTCTTACAGTTGTAAACCTTTGAGTAAAACATGAAAGCAATCATGGAAAAATAAACCTTAAAATATGTAATTGTGTGGGATCTTTACTATTTTAAACTACTCAGTAGTTTTTAAAGTATTTTGCACTCTTTGTAGAGGAAATCAAGCATAAGTCTGATACTTGTATCTAAAGTAAAGTTCCAGCAATCCACCAAAAGCTTCATTGCATGTGTATTATGTACCTACTTACACATAATCCTTCAGATTGTATGCAGAATTGTTTTCTAACTGAATGGTAGAGGGCTGCTCCTGTTTGGGAAGGGATAACCAAGCTTCTGGACTCTTTTTAGTATAGGAAATGCAGAAAATAATGCCAGAGATAAATAGCAGGATTGCTGAAATGAATCCTATGTAAACAGCTCCTCCAGGCTCATATTTGTTGCTTTCTGAAACTGTCAGATCCAGAAAGCTCTCTATGATCTCCTTTGTGTACCACATTGTGGGTATTAAGCCAGAGATCCCTGAGGATATGAAGCAAACTCCTCCAGCAAAAGAAGCCTGTCTCTTGGTCTCTTGATTCCCTCCTAAGTGAGTGCATTTCATTCCTACTATGGAAATGCAGATACCCAAGGTAGACAAAACACAAGCCAGGACCATGGTGGCCCTGGCAGCCTGCACGTGGATGGGGAGGGAAAGGATGGAGTTCTTCAGCATGCAGCTGAACATCCCAGTGCTGTACCAGGTGCAGTCCATCCATAGCCCATGCAGTTGTATAATGGCAGTCAAGATATTGGAGCCCACGTGCACATTCACTTTCCAGTTGGGCAGCAGAGTGGCTGTCAGCACTCCAGAGACCCCAAATATGGCCAGGATGAAAGCAAGGAGCTGCAAACCCAGAGAGGCCATGGTGTTGCTCGTATCTCTGTCCTGGAAGATCTTGATGCTTAACTATGTTGGTGCTCCATTCAAATTGTAGCTAATTTCTGTGCAGTAGAGAGTCAAATACAAAAGCTAGGGAAAGAAGACAAAGTCAGGATTAAAGGGAAGAAAAAACAAGTAAACAAAAAGTTTATCTTTAAAGTAGAAACCAGAACGTATCTGAACAGCCCTCCTGCTGTGCATGCACACATGTGCTCACACACACAGCAGATACCGCTGCAGCTCCAGAGAAAAGGTCACAGGAGGCCTCGGAGACTGATATTCTTCCTAGTAGTTCTGCATGGGGGCTGCTTTATGGCATAAAGAAAGTTTTATACTTTGTTCAAGAAAGGAAAGCAGTGGAATAAAGTTGGTTACTGGCTTGATTTTCCACCATTTCTCGGTCATATCTGATTGTACAGTCCTTACCTAGGTTAACACTTGTTTTACTTTAGGTACCTGGTACTTGAATCAGGAACAGTTGAGCTACTGTTTTTTGCTATGAAAATGTGAGCAATCCTTTCTATTTGAAAGCAGACTTGTTCCTTGACCCTCATGTGGCCTTTGACTACAAAACCAGCTGTTTGAACAGTTCAGAAGCACTGACAACAAATCTCAAAATAACAGAAATAGACACATCATTGGTTGTGTGTGAGAGAATATCAAAGTGAGTTAACTGTTTTTTTTTAAATATAGAAGTAGGAAAAAAATAACACAAACTTTGTGGTTAGCAGTATTTTGAAAAACAAAAAGGCTCCCTATTTTCATCTACCTATTCCTGTTGCACCATTATCTATTCCATCTGGTAGTACTCCTTTCTTTGAGAAAAAAATATAATGGTTTCTAATATACTGTGATACTAGCTTCTTTTGTCTAACTGAATTAATTTCAAATGATGTACGAGTGGTTTTGTGACATTTGTGTGTATTTTGCAAAAAGTAGGTTGTGCTCTTGATCCAAACAGTCTGGCTGGTTCTTGGTTTTAGGTAACTTCTCTAATGAGGATCTTGGTACTTATGCCATTTGGTTAAATAAATCGATTCATTTTAAGAGCTTAAGCCACAGAAAGTATCCAGTGGTTTACAGCTGACATCACTGGTATTGTTTATTTATTTTGTATAATAAGACTTGATATTTAAAGACATTTGAAACTTGTTCTTTTTTCTCTGCTTTCTTAGGCTGATTTATTTTCTTAGGCTCTTAGAGCTGAAAGAAACCTTGGCTGTCATCTTGGGTATCATTATTTAGTCAGATTAGGGCATTCAAATAAGAACCCAGCCTGCACTCTATGGTGCCCAGGTCTGTCTTATCTCTTACTACTGTACTTCATCCTACTTATCCTCCATTCATCCCTTTACCACCGTACTTCCTATTGCAATCTACCTGCTGTGAGTTTCCCATTGGAAACTGCACTGGGGAGCTAAAAGCATCATTAACTGTTTCACCCACCCCTTTTCCCACAAGGGGGGTGGGGGGATGGGGAAGGACTCCTAGTGTCCATAGCTTCTATTTTTGTTCATAATTTTGAAATGTAAAGTCTACAATTTTAGAGAAGGATTCGCCAAGATTTGAAGTTCTTAAATGTCTCAGACTTAATCTGTAAGCATCAGTGTGCTTAGGTTCTGCTTGCTGTCAGACAGTTCATTCCTGTTTTCCAAATTTATTATGAAACCAAAATAGAACAAAAATTAAAGTTTCTTAAATATAAGAACATATTTACAGTTCTATAATAGCTGTTTTCAAGTTTAACCGGCTTTAGCATTTCAGACTCTAGTTAGCTTGCTAAATTACTGCCTCCCAAATCGTGAGCAGCCTGTGATTCTCCAGCAGTAAGATTGCTGATAATATTCCCTAGGATCTGTTTGCTTGCTTGCTTTTGCTTTCTTTTTTTCCTTCCTTCCTCCCTTCCTTCCTTCCTCCCTCCCTCCCTTCCTTCCTTCCTCCCTCCCTCCCTCCCTCCCTTCCTTCCTTCCTTCCTTCCTCCCTTCCTTCCTTCCTTCCTTCCTTCCTTCCTTCCTTCCTCCCTTCCTTCCTTCCTTCCTTCCTTCTTTCCTTCGAATAACCTTGTTATCAGCCTGTTTTCCACTTACTAATTATAACCTTTTCTTCTTATTAACCAATACATCTTGTAAGTTTCATTATCATTCAGACCTGTAGACAGCTTGTTCATCGTAATTAACAAGTACTGGCAGTGATAAATTGCAGACAAGCAAAAGGAGAGTAAATAATATGATATTATATCTAGTTAGCATAGCACTTGCTTAGTGTTGCAGATTGTACTTAAAGTGCTTTCTTCTGCAAAGAGAACTTACATAGAAATAAATTGTTCTCTAAATTGAAGGTCACTATTTGTTTCTTTTATATAAATACCTATACTGTCATTGTACTTCTGACATTTTGTTCCTCTCCAGCCACTAGCACAATACAGTTTGTGGCCTATTCTCTCAAATTTTGATGTCATAAATAAAGGCATACATACTATGTCTCAATGGTTGTGGTAGCAGTGACTTTGGCAAAGAAATATTATGACAGTACCCAGAAAGAAATGGGTGGTATATACAAACTCAGGCATATAGAGCCAATACTTGCAGTCTCAGACAGTACACACAGGACAGACCTCAGAATGTTGGATTTATGAACTATTTCCCAAAAGAAATTTTGCAGTAGATTTCATTAAAATGTAAATCCAGTTTTCCAAGAAAGATTTATTTTTATCAAAAATAATATTTAATAACATTTACAACCTCTAATTCAAACTAAACAATACCTGGAGATACCTACTTGAGTCTCTGAGCTTTCTACAAGCTTCTCATTTTCCATACCTTTTGTTGGTAGCCTTCGCCGTCTTAACTCCTCTCTGTTGATTATTTTCAAATTACTGTAGTCTCATTTAGGTCTGATGAAAAGAAACCACATGTGAATCTTGTTTCTGAGAGTCCAGAATTGTTTCTATAAAGCTGCAACAAGTTAACTTGAAAATAGCAAATAAAGAGCCACATAGAAATCAGAGAGGTGAAAAATGCTGATGGTGCTAGAAGATAAATACCAGGTTCTCCATCTCATTTTTTGAACTGTGGGAGAATTAAGAAAGGAGAGGCGGGGAAGGGAGGCAGTTGTTGTTACAGCAGGATTTGTCAGAACCTGAAAGCTAAAAATGCTTTTGTGTCACTGCATACAGAGGAAGAATTATTTGAGTGCCTACACAAAGGCTTTCATTTCTTTTAATATTCTGTTTTCATTACATAGTTATAATTTATTTTTGAAGTTTGTCTGTGTTGGAAGATGTTTATTATTTTATGTCCTCAGTTAAATATGATCTGAAATATTTTAAACTTTTATTAGTACATGTTTGCAGTACATAATGATTACTTTCATTGTGAGGAATTGGTACATGTACACAACACATCTCAGTTCTTTTTTATTCCCATTTTCTTACCCCCCTTTTTAAAAATTATTTTTACCAGATTCATTTATTTTCTAAGTCCTTTTGAAATTAATTATTATACATACAAATTAACAGCCAGACTAACAGGCAAAAAACCATAAAACACATAGGACAATTATAGTAAATCAAGGTACACTTTTAGATATACTGTCTATGCTGAATTATAATTACTTTTCTTTTTTTATTTTGCACTTTATATGTTGGGTTTCTGATAAGAGAAACTTTGTTATATTTAAGCTTATTTGTCTGATTTACTTATTATTGTCTCAAAGTGCATCCACTTTCCTACAAATGATTCAGGTTTATCCTTCTTTATGGTAGAGTAGTACTCCATTGTAAATACTACACTTTCCTTTCTTTATCAAATCATCTGTTGATGGATATATAGGACTGTTTCCAAGATTTATTTATGAATTAATTAATTATGCCACTGAGCTAAATCCCTGGCTACCTTTATTGATTAGCATATGTTGAACCATCCCTGCATCTCTAGAATGAGTCCTACTTGGTCATGAGGTATGAACTTTTTGAAGGTTTCCTGCATTCTTGTTTGCCAGTATTTCACTGAGAATTTTTGCTTCTGTGTTTATGAAAGAGATTGGCCTGTAGTTCTCTTTTCATTAGGTCCTTTCTGATTTTGGAATCAGGTTAATGCTTGCTTCTGGGAGTGACTTTGGCAGTACTGCTTTCATAGTTATGGTGTTAGGAGACTGTCACCTACAATCCCACAGTGAGAGAGACAGCAGTTGTGATCATGTGACTTTTGACATCACCTACTACTTGTATTGCAAGACATCGCTTGTTTATCAAGTTAAAAATTATTACAAATGTTTGCTTGTCATGTGGAACATTCACAGGACAAGTTACTTGCAGTCCAAGGTTTTATTGTATTTTTTGTTCTTATTTTCACTTTTCTAAGTGTGACATTTAGCAAGATACTGTTTTCCTCTCTTACAAATCTCATGTCTGGGTTTTCTTTCTAGACATACTGTTGTATTTGGTATATAGACTTTCTTCTTTTATTTCATGGAAATACATGAAGAGTTTCACATATAAATACTGAATGAAGTACAGCTGAATTGTAAGCATAATAATAACAGAATTGCTGTTACTGCTGCAGTAACCCCTCTCTTACTGAAGAAACCCTTCCAGGTCCCTTTAGCACCCTGACTTGTTTGGCTCTTTGCAAGGAACTGTCAATGCAGACACATTGACCAGTGACAGGTAGGACCAACCTGCTCCAGCCCTGACCACTGCAAAATGAAACATAACAGTGCAGGTGTATCTAGAAATACAATGATGCTGGCTGCATGTGGTGGCACATACCTGTAATTTCAGCACTTCTGGAGACTGGGGCAGGAGGATCTTAAATTTGAGCTCAATGTGGACAACTTAGCAAGATCCTGTCTCAAAATCACTTGGAAAAGGACTGGAGATGTAGCTCAGTGTAGGCCTCAGAATTAATCCTCAGTACTCCAAAAAGAAAGGGTGGGGGAGGGAGAAAGGAAAGGAAAGAATACAGAAAAGAAGCATCAGTATACTATCTAGTTATGATGTGAACATTAAAAAATTAAATCTTTTGAGTCTGGGGACTTCTCCAAATAGATTGTGTGACCCCTGAATTTAAATCTCTTGCCTGACCCTCCCACCCCCAGACTTCCCAAGCTGTTTGCATCTGCCATTTAACATCACTGATAGGCATTGCAGACCTGTCATGGCACAAAACTGAACTCTTCACCGCCCCCAACCCCAAGGCACTGTAATACTTAATTCTCAGTCTAAACCTATAAGGGCAGAGGAATCTACATTTTGCAGATAAGAAAGCCAAGCTACAAGAAGTGATGTGACTAGGGTAAACAATTAAGTTGTAATAATAGGATCAAGGCCCAGAACAGTGCAATTTTTGAAGCCTTCCACAGTACAGAACATAATCCTGCCTCCACTTCCAAAAGACACATCTGGGTCTGCATCCTGTCCTACTGACCACTTCTTTCTCTGGTAGTCTTTGTGAACCATGGACAGACATTAACCCTAAATCACTGTAGCTGCATGTGTAATGTTTACTTCTCACTCAAACAAAATTCATTTTGGATCAAGCAATGTACAGTAATTTTTTCTTTGAAACAATTACATTTATTTCTAAGAACAAATTACATGTGATCCCTTAATGTGTTGTGTTAGTTAGTGCTGCTAACCTGCATATTCAGACTAGCTTTTCTTTTCCTTCTGAAAGAATCATTTTAACTGGGCAATATACAGAAATAACAATTCCACACCTCAGTATAAAGCCTGATGGTTTATGAAGCACTTTCTTTCTCCCTTCAACTTCTTATCACCTGATCCCAGTAGCAGCCTTGAGACAGTGGGACAAGGTTGCTATCTTTAAAAGAAGCAGCCTGGGGATCCCTGAGGGTCAGGGAGACAGTTGGATAACATTTTCTTTAATAAAGACTTTGAAAGCCACCACTAGAGGCCGTGTGTGGAGAATGCATTTAAAGAAGTCAAGGCTGAAGGTAAACAAGAGACTCTGGGAGGCTGTTGTACTAGAAGGGATGAAATGGAGCTAAGTGGCAATAGAGTACAGTATTGTACAGGAGATGGATTCAAGACAGAGGTGTTCACAAACTCTGGAGATACAGTCAAGTATGCATAATACAGTCAAGGTCATTTACAATCTGTAAAAAAGCCGGAAATTTAGCTCAGTGGCTTAAGTGCCTGCCTGGCAGGTGCAGGGTTTTGAGTTCGATCCCTGGCACCAAAAAAAAGGAAATCAAAATACCATCATCTTTGTTTCCAGTCTGTACTGACACCCTACATTTCGAAGATGGATAGAAGTAGTTTTGGGCTTCTGTCTGTTTAAAATATTTTCAGGCAGCAACAGAACATGTGGCTAATGGTAGGTTAAACTACAAGGACACTCATTTGGAAGTCAGCCATCCAGGGCTGGTTCTATAATTTAAAACTCCTCAGAATTCCAACTCATTCTGCCTTTCTGTTCCTTCAAGCTAAGCTCTGGGTTTTTCTTGGCTGTGAGTGGACTCCAGGCTCATACTCATGTTCTTGGTAAAAAGATAAGGGAAGAGGCTATGGCAAAATATTTCATCAGAAATCAGTTTTCCAGGAATCTGTTATACACCCTTACTTCATTTTATTTTAATATCTCATTTTGGAAAACTTCCTTTGGCCATTTCTAGATACAAGTAGAACTGAGGCATATGTTCCTGGCTTTTCAGCTTCCATGTGGACTGCACCTAGCAAAGATTGGGACTGGCTTTAGGGTGCCATAGGGCTCATCACCACTAGATGAATTGAATCAAGAAGGTTTGGGTTGATTGTGTGATCCTTCCCTAAGCAATAGTAGTTGTTCAGTAAGTGAAGCAACTGAGGTTTTTCTTCAGATCTGTAGGTCTCACTTACCACACATACCCATCTTGTAGCTTTAGAAAATCCCTGACACCTAGACTCAGGCTCCATTTTCTTACCAATTGGTCTGGGATTAAATTTGGTCTAGGATAGTACCTGGTAATTAAATCTGTTTTTCCAAATGTTGCCCACTTCAAATGAAAAGTTGGGGTTCTATTTAAAATGTTTTTTTTTGGAGCCGGGCGTGGTGGCGCGCACCTTTAATCCCAGCACTCGGGAGGCTGAGGTAGGTGGGGCGTTGTGAGTTCGAGGCCGGCTTGGGCTACAACGCGAGCGCAAGACTGGCCTGAGCTACATAGTGCGACCCTGCCTCAAAAAACCAGGGCTGGGAGTTTGGCTCAGCGGCTTACGCATCTGTCAGGCAGGCGCGGGGTTGTGAGTTCAATCCCCGGTGCCGCAAAAAAAAAAAAAATAAATAAATAAATAAAATGTTTTTTTTTAATTTGCTTTCTCTTCAACCTTGAAAATAATGATAGTTCAGAGTAAGATTTTTATCTGTTCTAGTTCCACAGACTTAAAGTGATTTCACTTGATTGTAAAACGCTTTTCTTGTGACCCAAACTTAGGAAATGAACAGTATCAGTTCTTGGCACTGACAGTTCATTATCTATTTTCCATCTTTGCAGTCATTTTAATTTTAAAGTAATGCTGTAGGCTAGCCTAAAGACTTTCTTAACTTTCAAAATGGGCAGTTCGTAGATAAGCTATTTAAGCGAGGACTGTTATAAGTGAAGAATATTACTTGGTTTGATTTGCGGTCTTTAATGGCTTATGAAACCATCCTAGTTCTGCCTTGCTGTTGTTGCCCTGGCATATTCCTTGTATATCTCTTGGAAGAGCCAAGCATCTTCTAACCAGTCCTCATTATTGGTGTATCTGAGCTTGTGAGCAATAGGCCTTGTCCAGGCCTCTCGGCGGTACTCTTTTGCCCAGCTGGTCTCTTGTATTTCAGCCCCAATCCCCACTATAGGATCTTTCTGGGTTCATGTGGACTTTGTGATTTTGCCAAATTAGAGAACTTATAATCATTTGGGAGCATTTCTCCTATTCATTTTTATAACTCTGGTGATAGCTAAGGAGGACAGTAACATCTTCCCACCCTGTAGACCTCCATAAATTAAACCGGTAAAGTCAACATGTAAAAGATGACATCCTTTTCACCTTTAAAAAGGCAGAATGTCTTTCAGATTAGAGACAGGAGAGGAGGACAGGACAGCATTGACACATGTGAATGAGAAAAACTTATCAAAAGAAGGGCTGGTGCATCTGGGTGCTGATAGCACATCCCTCAGAGATCCAGTCCCCTGCAGACACAGAGTCAGCCTCCTAGGCTATTGCCAGTAGACATTACAACTGAGTCTATATATCCACGCTGAATCCATGGCATTGTGCAAGCATAATAACTATAAAACCTGCCATTAACTGGAAAGAAATGTACTGAACGAGCACCTTGAGGGTAGTAGGCACCTTAAGGGCACCTGACTGATGGTAGTGTCTAGTTCATTGGCAGTTGTGGCTCATTATGAATATATCTGTGTCCATGTTCATTTGTCTGTCTTCTGATAATAATTTTATTGGCAGTAGCATTTTTTAAGTGTCTTTGAGAGTTTATTCAGATTGAAACCATCTCTGAGGACTGCTAGTTCTGAGGTTCTGGAGTTTCTCCGAACCTGCAAAACTGGTACCTGTCCAGTATGCTGTCACACTGAGGCCCTGGCAGGGCAGCCCCAATGCTCTTCAGGTAGCTCCTGTATCCCCAGGATTGTAACAGAGCACATGCGGAGGACAGTTCACACTGGGACTTCCAGATGCTGTGCTCCACACACCAAGGGCATGGTAGAAAAGATTTTGGAAAGTTTTTTCCCCCACGGTCATCCAGGAACTCCAGATTAAATGCAACAAGAAATTCTAATCAGTTTTTTGTTAATTCTCATTTCTCTTGTACTTTCTTTAGGATTATTTACTTCCTTGAATTTTTTTCATCTCTTTGGACCAGGAGGCACTGATTCATTTTATTACTAAATGCATAACTTTCATACTTTCATGCATGTATTTACATACATAAATACACAGTCAAAAACTCCCTCATTCTTCCCTTCACCAGTGCATTGCTTAGTGCTATTTCTCATTGTGACCCACATTCACCCTTTGTCTCAGGCTAAGTTCTTCCCACTGTTCATGCTATGAGAAGGAATGCTGACTGTCCAAAATCTGCTCTGTTATTTGACTCTGAAAAGAAAACCAAAGATCTATAGAAGAAAAAGGTAGTGTAGAACTTCTTCAGAAATGAGTACAGTTATAGTAACATACATATTGTAACTCTAAAAGAAATTTAGGTACTGAGAGTGTACTCAATTTTTATTGAATACATTGGTTTATAATACCTGGAGTGCTTTTAAAGTTTTACAATTGAAATTTTATCCTTGAATTGGGTTTGGATCAAGGATTACAGATGGGGTAAACCAATTCTAAGAAATTTTATCTATATTCGTATTTCATTTTTTTTAAGTTGCCTGTGAAACACATAATTATCATCCCATAGGCACGGATGACCTGCCATTCTGTTATCCTTACCTAGAGAAGCCTTAAGGCCTGAAACATCCTGATGGAGACTGTTATTAGCTTGGTGTAGATCCTTGAAGAAGCACCAGCATCTCCAGAGTGCTTATCTTACTTATGCGTTCACCTGACACTGAATGTGACTCTCCCAAGTCCCTATCCTGTGCTCCTCTAGATCCTGCCAACATCCATCAAAACTAGGCAGATGCCTCCCATTCCTGACCACACAAGTCTGTCCATGACATTGCTATTCTGAACTTGGAGCTCATCTATGTTTTTTCTTACCATGCCTTCTGTTGTTTCTCGCTTAAGGGTGTATGTTGGCTGATTAAAAAGTACCATCCTAATCCTTTTTCCTTGCTGCTGACTTGTCCTTATCCTGGTCTTGAACACTATGGGAGTATTGAATGGAGCCCCTTTCTTAGAAGATGGCCTGCCTCATTTGTATGTGTCCATAGGGTAGCAATTTACCTCTTCAGCATGTTATAAGGAACATGTACATTCTTTGGTGTGGCCACTATATCATCCTGATTAGAGATCTGAGTTGTAATATCTAAGATTTGATATTTAATAGCTTCTTAGCTCTGACCCTTTTTGGGTCCCAATTGCTGCCCTAAGCTAATATCCAGTCAAACCCTAGACACACTGGCCTGGAGAAAGAGGATATTAGGCCTGTCATGGCCAAGCTGAGGAACAGTCAGCTTGGTATAGTGTGACACTGTGATATGTTAGAGGCAAAAACTTAAATTAATTATGTATTAATTTGGAATATTTCTAGGTCATTTTGGTATACTTGTAGATTGAGTTTGGAAAGGGGCTGGAAGCATTAAACTGGAATATTTTAAGTGTGTCTAGTTCCTTTATATTGAATTTTTTGGTAATCTAACCCTTTAATAGACATAAAACTGAAGGAAGAAAAAATAATGGCTATAATTTTGAATAAGCATTCAATTATAAGTAAAAAGCATTTTTTATATCTGTTACCACAGTTACTAAAGCAGCCTTCCTATGGTTCTAGAGTAAATGGTCTCCATCATTCAGAGTAATTCTAAGAAGTCTGTTGGGGGAAGGGTTTGAGGAAAGGGCAGATTGGAGGGTCCCTGCCTCCTGAATCAGAAAACCTTACTGACTGAATTTTTTTGCCACTGAGTGTTAGAGACCTCTACTAAATAGTACAGTACTGTGTTTATAAGAGGGAGTTTTCTTTTAGCTGCAATGCAATGTTAGCCAATTTAACTGGGTATCAAAATTGAATTCAAACTTTAAATTCTGCTATAGTTTAGTTGCGGCTGTATTTCTGCACGGTTTCAACCTGCAGAAATGTAAAAAGAACCTTGGTCATTTCTTGTACTGACACACACCAACTGTATCTTAAAGGAATGAAATCAGGCAAATAAAGATGAGATTTTATTTTGAAATCCAGGGAAGCCAGAAGTGACAGACTGCTGAAAAGAGATTGCGTCCATGCCTGAACTTGCACCTTTGGTCTCAGCAATGTTTGGACATCATTAAGAGTTTTGTCAGTGTTTCATGGCTTTAGGGTTGGGTAGAGGTTAAACTTTATCTCATGCTTTACTTTGCTGGAAGATCATTTTTTCTGGAGACCTGAAGGCTATGTACTCACTCTTGGTGACTATGGAATTCCTGTCAGAATTGACTGTGTCATGTGGGAGAATTGACTGGACAAGGATAGAGAGAAGAAGAGGTGTAGAAGGTGGCAGAATGAGCTCAGACAGTGAAAAGAACCACAGAGAGGAGGTGAGGAGAAGTTTATAGAATACCCTAGAGCTTTCAAAGACATCCCATATCATGAAGAGTGAGAATGGGCACTTCAGAGTTCGTGGGAAGTCAGTTACTTCTTTGACATTTGATGTATTGCTTCTCCCACTGTCACCCACTCACAGATTAACTCCTTCCACAGAAAGGTGAAACAGGAAGCCATCTTTTTTCTATATAACAGGACTCTGACTCACCTCACAGTCCCTTGTCTTCCTGAGTTCTTGTCTATTCTGTGACCACCAGCCTCTGCAAGACCTCTATCTCTGTCCAGTGTGTTCAAGTCTAAGGAAAATATTTGTTACTAAATTTGAAGAAACTGAGTAAGCAAACCATAGAACTCAGTTTGAAAAACATACTAAAATTTAGTAAGAGCATTTAACACTGTATTTAGATTACTATTTTTAACTACTGTTCCACCATAAGATCTTCTGTAAAGGTGGACATTTGAAGGCATTGTTGTTGAGGAAAGGCCTTTTTCACTGGTAGTTCTTACCCTGCCATGTAGAACCTCCCTAGCATGTGTCACTCCCACCACCCCTGTGATTTCAGGCCTTCCAGTGTGTTCAGTAGGTGCAGCTGCAGTGACTTGAAACTTTGGGAACAAGATCATTGTTTGATCAAGGCAGAAGGGGTCAGATGGCCTGCAAGGCAAGTCCGGCCTGCATAAAGAGCACTATCAGCTCTTTCAGGAGCCCATGCAGCTCAGCTGCCTAAGGCACAGCACATATTTGGTCATTTTCAATTCTTGTCCACCAAGTCTTACATGATAGGCTGTTATTTTGCCTCTGCCCTTAAAACAGTCCTCTCCCATCTTGATATGTTACAGGCAAAAGGAATTATGTACCGCAGGGATTTTGAGAAGGAGTCTTCTTCAGAGGAAATGATAACATGTATGGGATTTTTAAAAATAGACCTTTTGAAAAGCAACATTACAGCGCATGCTGCCTAAATCACTGTACCTTCCTAGACTTTGGAAAGTGATGTTCAGAATGGCACATTTAACAATTCCTGGAGACCAGTGCTTTGGTCAGTCATGGAAAGACTTCCTATTTTCCAGGTCATGGTCTCTATCAGAACTGTTTTGATTTCATTTCTCCGTCTTCCAGTGTTTTTCCTTTGAATGTGAGCCCATTTTGGGGCTAAAGCTAGGCATAAATCTCTTACCAGATATGCCTGAAAAGTTTTATTTTCAGATAATTAAAAAATCTCAACAGCTAGTAGCAGCTTAAATACTGTCAAACAGTGACAATTTTTGGTAGTTTCCATTCTCAGTTTCAATCCTGCCTGTCCCTCCTGGGGCATGTAAAGTTGCTTCCAGAAAGAGACTGGCTGTGCAGACAGTGTACATGAATCAGTCCAGCTGAGTAATCAGTGTCTGTACCCAAAATACGTGGTGTCCTAATTGATTCTCTTTCCAGGGAGTTTAGCACTAAGTGGTCCCGAGGGGCTGTCTACCTTCTGTTTTGAAGCTCTGCCTTATAGTGAGAACTGCTGCTGCAACTTATTTTTTACTCATTCAAAGCTAACAAAAATGTCTTAATGCTCTTATCTGCCTCCTGACTTTAATGAGTGTATTTGAATGGATGGTAGAAAGGCCACTGTAAAACTGCATTTTAAAATTAAGTGATCATCGGTTCCAGGTCTAGTGGATGTCATTATGGAATAGGTGCAGCCAGATGAGATTTCTAAATCATCTCAGATCCAAAACATAGCTTCTTACTCAGCCTGGGAACAGGAAACAGAAGCACATGGAAAAGTGTGTTTGTGAAAACTGTGTTTTCAACAGCCCATGTTCCTGTGATTTTCAAAGATGAATTGTTTATCATCATGTCACAGTGACACACGTTTGCTTCTGTTGAAGGTGGACGTGGGAGTGGTGCACTTCATGCCTTTGATACAGCCCAAGATAGAGCAACCATTCAAGTTGGTGGAAAAAGTCGTTCAGAATGCATTTCAGTTCCGAAGGAAATATTGTCACCGGGGGTTGGGGTAAGAATGCTACCTTTTCCTTTTTGATCTTTTGACTCTTAAATGTACCTTAGTTTAGATGTTATGATGGGCAAAACTTGCCTGCCATTGAAGACAAGCACAACTACTTTAAATGCCACCCACAAACTGGGTTGGTACAGAGTACAACTGAAAACAGTTGCATGGCTTGTGCTGACCCTGTACTAAAGAGGCTGTTTCTTGGTCAGCTTCAGACTGCCTCAGGTGATTTTGTACAAGGCATGCTCTGGACTGAGTTGCCATATCTCCTCTTTAACATCATCCCACTGCCTTGAACCACTGGTCGTCCATGCATGATACCCTTTTGGGTGGCTTGTACCAGTAGTGGTATATGCATGTCTCATTGGGTGTCTTATACCACTGATGGTGGAAGCACTGGTGGACCAATCATGCATGGAGGAGTTATGCATGGAACAGTCATGCACATATCACCAGTGGTTCAACTCCTCTGGCAGTGAGACATACAAATACAGCCCTATCATGAACCTGTTAAAGACACATGTGAAAGCTAGGAAATAAATAATAACCTCTGAGCTTCCACAGTAACTGACAGTATTCCTGTAAGCACATTTTCACTTTGCCTGGAGCTTCTCTGTTCTACTCATTACTTTGCATAGACGCATGCAACCTCCATCAGGAAAAAACAGCATAGTGATTTAAAGCTTTTGTACCTCAGTGAGCCCTACAGTGACTTGTGAGAGTGAAAAAATGTTTGCTTAGGCCCAATTCGTCTAAGAAAGAAAAGCATATTTTTAAATAACTTCCATATAATCAATATTTAGCTTCACAGCTACACAATTCTCATTTCCTAAGACTTCCATACATAGCTCCATTTTAATTTTCTTTATGGTCATAGAAAGTGTCCTTATATCACATGAAATTATTTCATGTATGGCTAGCCAGCTGCATTCTGAAACTACTGCGACTATAAAACCCTTTGATTTCATATGGTGGATGTTAAATCTCAGGTTGCTCTTCATTAACTCTCTTTTTAGTATGACTTACACAGTTGTACATGGTGTGACCAAAAAATATTGTGAATGTTTAAATAGTTTCATTATTCTGGCTTCTTTGATGTCCAAATCAATTCAAAACATTTACCTTTTGTGGTCATTTTTACTTGAGAAAGAACTAGAAGTTGCCCAGTGCTACATCTGGTGAGTAAGGTGGATAAGGACGCACTGTCATGTTTTTACAAGCTTGCCTTTCCATGGCACTTAGCAGTAGCAGTCAATATATATTTTATTTTTATTTTTATTTTTTTGCGGCACCAGGGACCGAACTCACAACCTTGCGCCTGCCAGACAGGTACTTAAGCCACTGAGCCAAACTCCCAACCCTAGTGTTTTTTTGAGGCAGGGTCACACTATGTAACTCAGGCCAGCCTTGCGCTTGCATTGTAGCCTAAGCCGGCCTCGAACTCATAGCGCTTCTCCTACTTCAGCCTGCTGAGTGCTGGGATTAAAGGCGTACGCCACCATACCCGGCGCAGTCAGTATATTTTTTATCACACCTCATAAGGACATCCATGAAAGAGAACTGCTGGAAAGTGACAAAAATAATGGCATAAATTTGTTCAAAGCAACCAGAACTATTTTGAGGGGTACCGATGGCAACATGTCTTTACTGTAATATATTATGCTAATCTAAATATTCATATATTTTAATTACCTCTTGTACCTGTTTATGGGAGGGGAAAAAAAGCCCTAAAAAGTACATCATGCTTTTGGAGATCTTGGAGCTGGGCTGAGCCTCCAGGTGTCCTTCATGTTTCCATGGCAACTTCCACCTAAGAGGTGGGGCCATTTATTTCCATAACGCAGTCCTCTGCACAAAATGGGCCAAATATTGTGGCCCACTTTGACCTTTTAGTGTCCTCACATCTTAAAAGCCATTATCAGACTTTCCACCATGAAAGTAAACTCAGATGTCTTAAGTCACCTCACCCTGGTAAGTGGAAAAGTGCAGTTCCTGCTGAGAAGACCATTAGCCTGGATTCTTCCAACCCAGTGAGCTCGGTAGTCTGAGAGTTGAGAGAAGAAAACAGGTCTGTCTGTGCAAATACTTCAAGCAGTTTCACTATTTTAAAGGTGACTTGATTTGGTTAGATGACATGTAAAATACATTGAATCAGTTTTAAAAATGCTTGGAAATAAAATAACTTTGTATTTTTCTATCAGCTATTTTGTAACTTTGCAAACCAGGGCATTCTTGTGGCAAAATGTTCCAAAGGGACAGGCAAATTAAAGAATCAAAATTAGAGATTTGTTACATAAGAAGTAATACAATCTTCATCAAAATATGAGCCAGCTGGACATGATGGCGCATACCTGTAATCCCAGCACTGTAAGAGGAGTGCTGAGGCAGGAGTATCACTGTGAGTTCAAGACCAGCCTGAATTACACAGGGAGACCATATCTCAAAACAACAACAGCAACAACCCAACCACCAACACAAAAAATAAAATGAGGCAAATCAATACACATCTCTACAAGAATTCAACTGAGCAGATGTTACTTTAAGCTTACCTTAAAAATGCACTATCAAGTAGCACTGGAAAATGTTTTTCCTGTTGTGGACACACCCTGTGAGTCAGGTTAGATCTGCCCCAAGTGGGTCACTGCTGGTGCCTGCGCTGTAACCCAAGAGGTTCCAGTAGCCACTGCCACTCCCTCAAGGAACAATTACCAGGAACCGGGTCTTTCAAATGTGAGTAGGAGACAGCATCGTGAATTACAGAATTTAAGTAAAATGTTGATTTTTTTTCCCTTTCCCTCAGCATGTTATTCCCCGAAGCTCAGCGCCTAGAAAGCACGGGGAAGCTGCTACAGTTGGCAGACATAGATCCCACTCTGCGGCCCACCCAGCTCTCGCTTTTGCACTTTAGGAGCCTCTGTGACATATACAAAAAAATGTGTGATGAAGACCCACAGCTTTTTGGTTATAACTTCAGAGAAGAGCTGAAGCAAAAAAAAGACAAACCACAGAAAAAAGAGGCAGGAGAGAATTATGGACTCTAGATTTTGCTTTAGGGCTGCTCGACCTGACAGGTTGATTCCACAGTGTGGAGCTGCTTCTGTGTGTGCTTTTCTTTGCAGAATGACAATAAAATACCAATGACCAGATGACTTATGTTCCTTTTACTGTACAGCTTGGTAGAGAAAATAAATATCAAATAAGATACAGTACAAGCTTTTAATATATATACTACATAGATATGACATGTTTAGTATAAACAGCCTCTATTACAACCCTACAAAAAGAAACTGTCTGCATGTTGTACCCCTAACCCACATTAAAATAATTTAAGTATCCTTTAAATAAAGCAAAAATAGCTCAAAGAAAATACCCAGAGGATTGAAAAAAAAAAAAAATGATCCTTTTGAAAGCTATTAATCACAACTTCCCCATCCTTTTTCCACATAACTTAAAATTAGAATGCAATTTTCAGGATTCTAAATCATTTTGATACCTGCTCAAAAGGGATATAAACTAAGTAATTTACAGATGCTGACAAGTTTAATCTAGTTTTCTGATCCACAATAAATTAAAATAACTTAAATCTTTACAACAATTTTGTGGGAAAATGCATACTGCACAAAACCAATGAGGAATAGTTTTTCTGCAATCTCCACTTTACCACCAGTTTAAAAGTAAGTGAGCAATGTAACCCTTATCTGGATGGAATTGCACTATGATTTTCCATGGCTCTCTGTTTCATAAAAACACTCCTCATTGACAACTGAAGTTAAACTCTGGACACTGAATTCTCGTTCTAGAACAAAATTGAGATCAATATTGATGTTTTCAGGTTGGCTGTCAAGGGACTGGTGACGAGTCTGCGCCTTCAGCAAAGTCCCTCTGTCCCTCTTCGTGCTGTTTGCTTTTCGTTTAATGGGGCAGAAGTGGGCCCGGACCAGCTTGGGCTGCTCTCCCTTTGAGCCCTCGCCCACTCCTGTACCAGGTTGCTGCTCCACCGGGTGGGCATCAGGCTCCTCGGAGATTCTCAGTCTCTGGAACTGGATTTCGATGTCTTTTGTGGGGCTGCTCCTTTTCAGAGTCTGGTGGTAGTCATCATCTTCATCGCTCAGAATATCACTCTCTTTGATGAGACTGTCGGGAAATTCCGCCACACCCACGTGGGGGTCACCCACATGAGGGTCGCCCACTGGAGGAGCTGTGCTCCTGCAATCCTGCCTGCTCTCGGCCAAAGAGCAGCCACTGCTCTGGGTGCCGCTGCTTAGGCTGCACTCGTCTGAGTCCAGTGAGTTCGCCTTGCTGGCTTCGCTGGGCCACTCACTGCTGCAGGAGGTCCTGAGGACCTTGAGAGACCTGGACGATGCTGCAAGGAGAAAAGCACATTTCCTTGGATGACAGCTTATAGAGTGTCATTTCCACCTCAAAGGGCATAAGATTTAACGTCTTAATTACTTAAGGTTTTATTTTGTCGTCTGACTTTAATTACCATCTATGCTGGCATTTGGGCAAAAACGTGAATACTGCAAGCATAGCAATTTTTTGCTTAAGTTTTTTTTTTTTTTTTTTAAACTTAAAGTGCTGGAAAATCCAGTATTTTATTGACTACATTTCAGTGACTACATAAATGCTGAAACATTTTAACACTGAAAATCATGATGGGTCATCACTTGCTTTTTCTTTTTTTTCTTTTTTTTTTTTTTTTGGATATTATGTGGTGTGAAGCGAGGACAGTAGCAAAGCTAAAAGAAAAAAAAAAAAAAGAAAAAAAACCAAAAAAACGAAACGTTGATGCAGTAAAGGAGCTACAGGGAAACAAAGCTGGAGGGTGCCTAGCAGTGCACGCTACACCGCTATACACCAATGTACAAAAGCATCAGACAGAGAGGAGGACAAAGGGTCCGCGGATAGCCATCACTGGGTACAATAATCATTTTGTCTGAAATGTAGATGCACCATTTCCTAGTTGACAAAGAAAACAATGGCAGCATTTGTCTTTTATCAAGTCTTCTAAGCACCTCATAATTAAGTTTTTAGTTCATTATTTTTTTCATTGCTAAGGAAGAACTCCCTTTGTTTATGGAAGATTTTTCTATCCTACTGATACTTTTTATTTCATCTTATTATTTTTTACCTGATGATTGTCCTAGGCACCCTCGTTACATCATAAACCAAAAAGCTAACTTGAACAGGGAAACTGAGTCACACTCAAACAATAGCTAAGGTCAGAGGTGTGCTGGAAATAGATGAGGGGAGAAGGGACAGGTCTGGGGGTGATAGGGCTGATTCGGACTGGACACTAAACAGAGGGACATGGGAAGACAACTACCAAAGCAAGCACAAAATGTTTTAAAGTTTATTTTTTTAAAAAAAATACTTGTCACTTGGTGCAGGCGGCAAATGTAAAATGAGCCTACAATGATTATATAATAAATGCAGAACACACCACAAAAAAAAAATCAAGACAAACACAGAAACTGAAAAAGTGACCTTGTGGTACAACTGCTCTGCGTTGGGTGCTGAAGGCGTGGGGGACGGGACCCCCCCAAGCCTGCTGTTGGGATCAGGACACCCTGCACAGCAACCATTGGAGACACAAGGAGTTCACTGGTGTCACCAACATAGCAAACAGCAAAATGTTCCTAAGGAAATGTCACATTTGACTTGAAATCTCAGCCCTCCCTCTCCTTCCCCACTCCAAACACACCTGCAAAAGAAACAAAGGTGAAACCCCGCAAGGAGTGGGCAAGTATTTACATTGTGCAGGTGACATGCACCACTGAAGCAACTGATTTCAGAAATTACTTAAGTTTTATTGGAAATCATGTGAAAGGAATTCGGCATCCTTAGATTCCCAGTGCTTCATTATTTAAATAGAACTACTATAAGGGCTAGGATAATTTTTCCAGGGCATAAATTGAAGTTAATCATTAATCAAATCTAGATTTCATTCTTTATACTGAACTATGTAATCTGGTAAGATTACACATGTCTGCATAACTTCTTACCTTATTTATTTCCCTTGCTGTTCAATTAAAAGCAGAAAAATGTGCTTTGTCTCTCATAAGAACTATCTCGGCTAGAATCTCTAGCCAACTTTCAGAGAGTTAATAATATACATATTTAGGTATTGTGCCTCTGTGTTTAACTGTTTTCTTGGATTGAAGGGGGAAAGGGCACTCTTAAATTTTAGTGTTTCTGCAGATAATACCAGCATGCTAGTTTTGATAGCCATAGCTTATTTCAACAATAGAGAAAAAAATCATACATAAATCTGAAGAGGTCAAAGTATGGCCAAAATGAAGTTATATACTTTAAGACTAAAATCAAGAACAAAGATAAAACAGCTAATACAGAAAAAAAGATTCTGAACCTGAAGCTGAAATTTTAGCAACAGGCAGAAAGTTTAAGAACAACATACTTGCTGAGTTACTAAGAACAAGTACATGAGGTTTCTTGATCTTAATTCATTAAGTACACTGGCACCTCAGTTCTCATCATTAATTGGCTTTGGAAGGCACAATGAGTACCAACCATTGTTTCAGCTGAAATGACAGCAAATCACCAGGCAGTCAGTACCCACAAGTTCTAGCTTATGGGTGGACTACCAAACAAGTACCGGGACAAAACTTTCATGTCAAAATGGGTCAAGTACCAAATTCAATAAGTTTCAAAGCAGTTGAGTACCAAGGAATGACTGCATTGACCTAGATGCCTCGTGTTGTTTCGAACCCTGGGAATACTGCAATAAGTAAGATAAAGTCCCTGGATTCATGTACGTCCTTAGTGGGAGAAACAAACAAGATACCGAGTGTGGACAGTGTCAGTTTGTGACAGACAAGAGATTAGGCAGTGGAGGTGGATACACTTTATAAAAGATGGTAGCAAGAGGAATATTGAGGTCTCTTAAAAACAGTTACCCCATGATGATTTATGTTATAAGAGCATATGCCCTTTTAAGAAACCTCAAAATTTCTTGAATAAACACAGAGCTAACAAAATTCTCACCTAATTTGGCTGAAACAGGAACTCGGTTCTTGAGAGGTACCAGACGATCCTTACAGGTCTTCTCCAGTGGTAATTCACACTTTATGTGACGCCTGAAGTTTTCCCGCAGAATAGACCGAATCACCTTAACAATGTTGGTTTTGCTCTCACTGTCACTGGTAGGAGAAAGGAAAGAACCATAGTGTCCTCGCAGGCACTCCTGAGGCCATCACCTTCTCAGTGCTGCCCTGCATCTTCTGAGCTACATCAACAGCAGTTTCTCAATCTCTGTGTCCCTAGGTTTCATCACTTACAGAAGCAGGTAAGAATTCCAAAATTTGGATACATATATCTAATCGATTTATTCTGAGATAAGTTTTGAGGGAAAGGTGTTACCCTGTCGTCATTAAAATTCAGAGGGGCACTAAAACTCCCTTTTTAAAAAAGACATGATTTTGCTTTTACTGTTTTTGATTTTTGGAACTCAGAATACCTGCAACATAACTGAAAAATGGTTTCTGGCCGTCCTTCGATTTCCGACTTTATATGGATCAGCTCCCATATGGAATTATTTTCTGTCCCTGCATAAAAGGAAATGGAAACAAGAGTTTACAACCTTGCCAAAATGCATAGTTAAGAACACTTGTGAAGTTTAAAATTGAAGAGCCAAAGCATGATAATTCTGGAGACATCTCTGAATATTTTCCAGGGTCAAAGGTCCCCCCCCCTTTTAAAATATTGCTATACTTCTTTTTGTGAGTGTGTGTGTGGCACCGGGGATCGAACTCACAACCTTGCACCTGCTAGACAGGCGCTTAAGCCACTGAGCCAAACTCCCAGCCCTGGTTTTTTGAGGCAGGGTCACACTATGTAGCCCAAGCTGGCCTCGAACTCACAACACTCCTCCTACCTCAGCCTCCTCAGTGCTGGGATTAAAGGCATGCGCCACCACGTCCAGTTTGCTATAATTCTTAAAGAATTTTTGTTACATTTAAATATGTAAAAAATTAAATTTTTCAAGGTTTGTCTAACACATTTAAGGAATCAAGAAAATCAGAATAATGTTGAAAATTTGATCACGAAAACAAGGAAGTAATGAAGGGATACAATTGGGAGAGAAAAGCTGTCTACCGGCATTCTGTTTTTCCCAAAAGTTTGTCAAGAAACATCAAAACAACCTCTCCTGCCCTCACTTTCCTTGCCTGTAATAAAAGACACCAAAAATTATCCCCAACAGTCTTTTTCTACTGTTTTTTTATTCCACAATTTAAGTAAATCTCTTAAAATATTTTCACTGTACAAGTTACCTGCTGTGTTCCCCAGTCTGACTTGAAGTGCGGATATAGGGATCAGCCAGCGGAATTTAAATGGGTCCAAGTCAGCAGAGCTGTGTGCAGGCCGGGAATTGGAGGGCTGTAAAATAAGAAGCCCCAGAGAAAAGGTTAAGGTAGCTCATGTGCACAGCAAATAGAAGGTTTATGTCTTCCATACAGCAGTGTGGGTGGCCAGGGCACAGTAAATCAGGTGTGTACCCAGTTTTTAAAAACCTCCTAGGCTTAGGGGAAAAGCCAGGGTCATGGTTCAGGCGCCCAGGTGTTTTAACTAATTGGAGGCTGGCTATGGTAAGTCACTGGCCATCACAGCAACTCTTCTAGCCAACAATGTCCATGTTTTCCCATTACTGCTTATGGCTGGTATCCAGAGCTAAGTTATGATTTGGGGGCTTTTCATATGGGGTGGGTTGGTTGGTCGGTTGGTTGGTTTTGAGTCAAAGTAAAAGGTATTTGAGAGCAAACCAAAGTCACCAGATTCCTGTAAGTATGGAAAAACATGGGCATTTTCAGGACTATGAATTAGTTTTCTGTGTAGGCCCTGACATGAGTATTTGTCTACATCTACTTAAAAGCAGGTATCTTCCCTCTGTGGAGAGACTGAGAGATGTTCTGGGTACTTGGTTTGGTTGTCCTCTCAGAATAATAACAATAGTCAGTGTGACTGGTACATAGCAGGCTCTGCAGTCCAATGTTACAGCAAAAGATAGCCATGAAATGGCAGCTTTGATTAAAAGTAATTCATCTTACCAGTTTCTTTTTCAGTTTGCAGTTTTCTTTATAAACCAGTATGACAGCTCTCTTAAAAACTAAAGAAAGGAAAAAGGGAAAAATAGCTCATGTTATACAAGCTCTTCCAGGGTTAAAGTAGCACTGAATGTCCTACTGAACAAAGCTCTTCAAATTTATGAATCTCTAAATCTCTAAGATCCCGTTATGCCAAAAACTTGGGTGAATAAACAATACTTTCTTTCTTCTGTTTTGTTTCTTCTGTCTTCTATGAAGAAGTTCTGCTTATTTAATAACTATTATCTAAAGAAGGTCCTGGCATTTCTTTGTTTTATTGAAAGTTGAGATTATGGTGTTCATCTCAATGACTAATCTATATATACCTGCTATCCAAACTCCCAGTCAGAACTGAGATTTTTGAAATACAGAAAACCATTAAGATACTAAGTTTCCAAATAGCCTCTGAGATCTGCTGCTGTAACTTTTGGGCTGAATCAAGTAACACAAGGAAGAACAAGATAATGAGTATGCAAGGCCGTGGTGTTTTAACTAATTGGAGGCTGGCTATGGTAAGTCACTGGCCATCACAGCAACTCTTCTAACACCTGGAAATCTAGCAGGGCTGGTCACCTTCATTACTGCCAGTCTCATTTAAGTTCCATTCTTTTGAATTGAATACAAACCAAATACTGTGAGTTCAAGGTCCCTTCTAGCTTTTCCTAGAGATAGAAATGGATTCAACCAGGAGACTGTAGAGTGCATCAGAAGTTCTCCCATGGAAAGTTCTGTTACCTAGATTGTAAAAACAGGACATAAAGATGTGGAAACTCTGGGATAGATGATTTTGTGTTACATAATGGTTGATAAATAATCAAAGGCAAAAGCATTTTGTTCCAATATATACTTATGTACATGTATGTGAGATGTGCTTCATAAGCAATTCCATTTCCTTAACAGTTCTACCATGGGGTCTGTGTTCCATCTGAAGGCCTGTGTCAACTAACGCATTCCACAGATTTAGTATGTTCACCATCTCTGATTCCCAAACTGTACTGGGCCTGCTAATAAAAAATTACCAACACCAAAACTGATCTTAAAAAAAAATTAAACTCTGGCTCATTTTCTTATCACTGACTGTTTCAACTGTGTTGCTTCTTGTGTAGCAGCTTTGGAATCACAAGGCTCTAAATTTAGTAACTGGACCAAAAAAGAATATACTTATATATAGAAAATGTCATCTTCTGCTTGGACTGTTTTAAGTAAGCAGGTAACTACCAATTTTTGATGCTTTAAAAGGAAAAATAAATTAAAAAGAGAAGCCCTATATTCTCTCCATATGCTGTCCTCCCTTCTCCATCCTCTCTCTTCTCCCAAGCCAAGCCACCGTCTGTTCCAGCCCCTGGGACTGGTAGACCTCACATCCCTGGGAAGGGAGGAAAGAGTAGGGATCCGAGCTCAGTGATGCTTCTGTCTTCTTTGCATAATGCTAACATAAGGCCACATTTGTAGATCAGTGTAATGTATTTTAGGTTACATTTCTTTCTAAACTGCATAGTTGACTGCATACATTAAGGTTAAAAAGAAAATTGTGGAATTTTCCAAAGACTATGGGGTCCTAACAGGTCACTTAAGCCCCACCTGTGACACAAGACCCCTGAGTCCAGAGCCCCACAGACCTCCTTCTCTGTGCCACTTTGCTCTGCAACCAACTGGTCAAACACGGTCCCATAATCCTCATAGATCTTCTGCATCTCATTGATGTGACTCGCTACTTTTTCCATTGCCTTTAGTGCTTCTGCAAAATAAGAAATCATCTTCATTGTATTTATTATTTAATTCTATCCAATAGCAATAATGGAAGAACATGTTATGGTTTATCTCTAGATGTCTCCCTACAGCCTCATGGGATCATAGGTGGGACCTTTGGAAGGTGATGGATTATGGGGGCTCATTATAACTGGCTTGCTGGTAGGAGGTGGGGCCTGGGTGGGAGAGGCCAGTCATGGGCATGACCTGGAAGGATATATCTCCCTTGCTGGCTCCTCCCTTGACTCTTTTTGCTTCCTGGTCACCATGAAGTGAAGCAGCTTTTCCTCCACTATGTCTCTCAGCCATGCCATTCTCCCTTGAAGCCAGCTGATCATGGTTACCATTGTACCAATAAGCCAAAATAAGCCTTTCTTCCTTTAGTTGTGGGTGTCAGATAGCGCATCTTAGAAAGAACAAAGTGACTCAGATAGAGCTGAAGATTCAAACCAGGATTCAAGGGCTGTTCTCACCACCAACAGCATAGTTCACACATAGCTCACCACAGCCCCGCTGTAACCCTGTCTCACAAGGAACAAATTATCTTCCATCACAAATTCTCCTTGAAATGAAGCGACTGTAAAGTAGCTAACACTTACTCACTTAGCATGTGTCAGGATATTTATGTGACTCTTTTATTTGCACGATGACTTAATGACTTAACTAATCTCATTTTATAGATGAGGAAACCCTTCTGTAAAGAGGTGCAGAGTGTTTCGCCAAAGTTCTAGAGAGAAACGAGGGGCAGAGCTGGAACTCAACCTGAGTCATGCTGCCTCAAATATCTGCTCTTGAACTCTACTTCTCCTCTGGAATGACTTAGTAGAATTGCAATCTACAATGATTTTTTAAAATTAGAACTTATGGATGTCTTTATAAACACTTAACTGCTTAGAGAAATTGTTTGTGTTTATACATCACGTTTATATTTTGCACATGGGCATACAAGGGACAGAATGCTTCTGTCAAAGCCAAGAATTTTGGTTCACCTCCAAATTCAGTTGTTTTTTACACTTTGCTCTCTGGATTCAATATTTTAATTCAGTCAGGAGGGAGGTTTAGAAGGGAGTTTTTTAACAGTCCTTATAAAGATCACTAATACAAAATGAACTCTTTACACTGTACTTGAATATTTATCATAATTTGTATCACTTACTTGTACAATTTTCATATAAAAAATTTTTGTCTTCATTGCTTATAATACCCAAAGTATGACTGTCATGGAAGAACATGTTTAATTTATTCTCTTCTCATTATTCAGTACTTCTGATCTGTATAAGTGTTTGTCTCCCTAGGAAATTTATAGATTAACTGGCCCTCCCAGTTCATCTAGTCCAAATGAAGCATCTCTCTAAAGGATACTCTTCTCTCAAACTGTGGGACTCTGTTTTTTTTTCAAATTGTACTATAGGCCAGTAATTTCAAAGGTTACAGATGATACCACATCAGCATAAGCTGTAACTGGGCCCTTAGTTTCAGACCCGAATTCTCAGAAAAGTCCACAAGGTGGCGCCTTGTGCAGCATATGTGGCCAGCAGCACTAGACAGCAAACACTGCTACACAGGTGATAGAAAAGAGGTCTGATTTTCAATTCTGATGGCCCTATTTACTAGCTAAGTGACATGAGCTTATTTACTCAGCTCATCGAGCTTAAGCTAACTCTTAAATAAAAGTTAGTCTGAGTCACTCTTCTAGATGAGTTTGGGGCCCTCCACTGAGGTCATTTGTACCAATGGATATTGTACACTTTAATGGGACAACTGTATCAAGGTGTTTTTCATCTATGAAAGTGGTAACCAAGAAGAGTGATCACAGCAGTGACAAATGATTCAGAACACACCGGAGAACAGGTGTGCTTATAGGCATGGAGGGCAAGCAGCTCCATTCACAGCCTTACCGGTCAGGTGGTAATGCTCCTCACTCTCATGGTCCGTCAGGGACACAAGCTCCTTCAGCAACAGAGGGTACTTGAGCACTCTCTGAACTGGCTTGATAAGGTAAGACTCCAGGGTGGAAGAATGCTGCTTAGTGGGATTCCGGGTATCCAGAAAAGCTTTGAATGCCTTATCGGTTTTAGCTGCAAGCAATGAAGAACACAGCTGGATATATTATATTGTGTCATTTATCTTAACAGAGTTGTTTTCAATCACCGGTTTCCGTGGCCCTTCTAGTACCATGCTTTAACAATCATCCAATCACATCAGTGGGTCAAGCAACAAGCTGTCAACCTGGGATTGAGCATCTAGGTCTAATGAGTCCTGGGAATGAAGGAAGCTTTTTAAGATACCAGAGGAATACAGTCCACATACCAGAGAGAACACCCAGTCCACTGTGAGAGTGTCTGACTTAATGTGTGTGTGTGTGTATATGAGTATGTATGAAATATATATATGTATATATATTCCATATACTCATGAGAGATACTGTTACAGGAAGCAAAAAAGTGAGTTTAAATCAATTCTTAAAGCCACAAACCAATGTTATGCAGACCCTATACCATACCCTACAAAGACAGTTACATAGTAGAATGGCCAGTGTTTCTCCCGCTGGCCTCACTAGCACTGTTTGTGCTTATCTTGTATGGAAAATCAGTATCATTTTTCCTTTGAAATGAGTTAGATCATCCCCAAAGCCTTCTCCACAGCTCCAAGCAGCCTACATTCTCACATCAGGGCTGCAGTTCCTTTCTTTTAGGTATGACATTAAAACCCTTCTGGCAGAGAGAACTGCCTTTCTGTTCACTGCCTGAGTGCTGTGGAATCCAGGTACATTTAGTATGGATGACAACGAATACACCAGCTGCCACTTTGTGTATTTTGTTTTTTAAATTTTAAAGAGAAAAAAATGATAAGAATGATAGAGAAACTCAAAACAAGATAATAAACAATAGGTAATATATATTGCATAGTATTATCTTCAAAATAGTTGCTCAGATTACAAGATATAGACATGAAAAATTGATCAAACAATATAAGCACAAACCATTCTCTTCTATGAACTAACAGAAATTACTAGTATAATTATCTTAGCTATCATGTGTTTATATATATTTTTTTTTTCTTTTCCTTTCCTTTTCTCCTTTCCCCCACCCCAGTTGTTCTTTCCTTTTGAGCAGTTTCTTCCCCTTTCATAGTATCTATTGTACATTTTCGATCTTATTTACTCTTTCAGTTTCTTACACTAGAGAATGATGCAATGTTTACACATGTGAGTCTGGTTTGTTTCACTTATGAGTACAGTCTCAAGTTGCATCCATTTATCTATAAAAGCCTTGCGTTTATCCTTCTTTATAGCCATGTAGTCCTCCACTGATAAAAATGCCACATCTTTTTTATCCATTCTTCAGGTGATGGGCATTTGGGTTGTTTCCAAGGTTTAGCTATTACAAATTGTGCTGCTATCAACATGGGTGCACATATATTGCTGTGGTATAATGTTTTTAATTCTTCTGGAGCGATACCCAGAAGGGGAATACCAGCTGCCACTTTGGATTCAACCAGTTGATACTTAACTGGCCAGCTGTTTGGAGTGCAACCAATCTGAATGAAGATATTTGAAGTTCTGTGTCAAGAGCAAAATCTACAGCATCTAGGACAGTGACAGCAAACTTTTTAAAGCTTTCAGTGATAACAAACAGCCTGCTGCAACATGTGTGCCATAGGTTTGCCACCACTGATCTAGGAGACAGAGTATCATTTTGAAACATGCCTGCCTAACCAAGTCAACAGTGAAATGATCCTTCATCTTTATGACAAAGGAGGAATAAAGCATTGCATGCTCTGTAGACTACAAGATGTTTATGAGACAAAATGCCAGTGGAGTTATACCTCTGTTTAAAGTGGTTAAAGAACATGGATTTTTGTCTGGGCCTTATTAATTACAAGCACCATACAACTCCATTTTTTTTTTTAAACTGGGGGCTTCTTGGATACTATGAAATTTTGCCTTTAAACCATTTGGCAAAGACACATCAGTGGAAATGTTTAAACACTTTGAGTGTCAGGACAAACCTCTCCATACCTTCCATGACAGTGCAAAGAAGGACAACTGAGAAGCGACCTCTGAAGAAACAAGTTCTTCCTAAATCCACCAAAGAGACTTTAACTTTAGCTAACACATCTTGTTTGATGGTGGTAGTTGGTAGTAGCTTTTGGGATTTAAGAACAGAGCTGACAAAACAAGAACAAAAAATTATATTACCCATTTCTCTCTACTGCACACAAGGATTATGGCTGCGAGGTTTTAAAGAATGGAATGCAGTAAGAAAAAGTTCGAATGCAATTAAACAACAAAGTGATGCATGACAAAGCAGCATATCTGTTCTTAAGGACACTTGTGCACTGCTACCAACAAACTGAAATAAACTGAAAATATTCCCTTTAACTTGACACTCTCAAGGTCAAAAAATGGAGCATAATCCACTAAAATTGCACTTACCCATATTGTTAAATACGAATTGTCCTTTACTAACTAACAGTTAACACAAAAAGCACGACTATAAAAATGTAAGTTACTCACCTCGTTCAAGAACCTTCTGTACTTTAATATGGTTAGCACAGAATCCACTGTAGAGTTTAAAATGGTCCGCATAATAGAGGAATGAGCCTCCAAGGGAAAATAGCAACTTCTAAAAGGGGAACACAAAAAGTCAAATCAGTTTGCACAGTGTGTGTGTGCCTGGACCATGGCATCTTGTGTCAGATGCCATAGCACTAATAGGAGTCATAAGGGGAGTAAACCCAGGACCGCTCCATTCACTCAGCAGATGGTGATCAGCCCATACATTCCTCCATGGGACCTTCAACTTGATGGAAAGATTCCTGGTAACACAGTCTTCTGACCCAGTGTGCAGCCACAGGGCAAAAAAGTGCTAAGATATATACATCTGTCAAGGTGGGCTACAAACATCCCAAGAGTAAACTAATAGAACCAATTCTCAAGCAGTTGGGATGAATGATGCTCACCATATACTTCCTGGCCACCTTTCCACTGCTTTCTGCCTGGTCGCTGGAAGGACTTCCTGTCAGCCACAGCACTAACTCAGCTACCTCACAGAACCCTCACTCAGGGCATCTGAAACATACTGTCTGCCCTACTTTCCCAGGTGTGGAGTAGGTGCTGTTCCTTAAAAAGTTGTCGCCCTACACATCCTTCTAGAAAAGTGAACAAAGACCATATGTCCAGTCAACAACCCGGTGAAATCCACAGAGGTGGCGCTGCCCAGACTTTGACTGCCAGAAGGAACTACTTATGAGAAAAAAATGTAGCCTTCTTTTACCACCTCCTGGGAGAAAAAATACAAATACTAAATTTATCTTGACAAGAAACAACAGGTTCTTTTTTAAGGGAAAAACTTGTGCCATGTACACCTCTTTTTGCTTTAAGTCCATGTATAAAAATACTTACTCTAAACTGTGAGGGAGTTTCCAGTATATTAAAGTCAGAGGAAGCAGAGATTCCATCCTCCAGAGTCTCCAGAAACACCTTCTGAAACTCCAGCATCTCTGGCAAGCTTCCAAAAAGTGACTCCATCTACATGAAGGTCAGGTTTGAAAAGAAAGGTTAGCCAGGGCAAGCTAGAGGCTTGCTACTCTTCAGACCCACATGTCCACCACAAGGAAGCATTCTCAGGAAAGATGCAAAGAAAACCCTTTACAGAACAGCACATAAGTTATATGTAGAGAGGCTGCAGTTCCAGATGTTATGATTCCTTTTTGTCTAAGACAACTTTTTAAGTGGATGTAAAATTTCTGGAATTCAAGTCAGGGAAAATAGAAGTCAGCAGAAAAGAACTAATTCCTGTGATTTAACATAAAAAATGCATGCATTGAGAAGCATGTTGGCCATACTTCCTCCCTACCCAAAAAAGTACGACCACCCTTCTGCCTGTTTCACTGTTGCCATTGAGCTCATGCAAAAGAAGCCATATAGATCACTTAGAAGAAGGTCACATGTGGGACTTTTTGAAGACCCTAAATGTCAGATGTTCTTTTGGAATTGGTGTATAAAGTTCCCTAGGAGGTGTGCTAAAAAGTGAACAGACTGTGGCCTGAACAAAGGTTCAATGAATAGAGAAAAAGTGAATATTTACCTCATCTTGGGTAAGGAAAGTCTCATTCTGAAGTGGCTCCAGGTATAATTCAAAGAGGCAGCTCAGATCCTGAAAGAGGAGGAGACTCTCTTATACTTAAATCTCTCAAATACCCAAGAGATTCCAGTACCCCTCATGGCAGTTCCAAATACTCCCATGAGGAATGATGAAGTTTATCTTGCTGAAATTCTTGATCCTAAAAGTGGTTATTTATGCTCACCTAATGGAAAGGTTAACACCACATTACTACCATCATCTGAATTCCATATATTCCTTACAGCTTCATCACATATTCTGCTTAGTGTTTTGTTGACAGAACGGCCTTTCTCTAGACCACTGGAGCCCTCATTTCTCTGTAAGGGAAGTGAAGTGCAGCTAAGAACATAGCCACTGGAGATCTGGCTTTTCAGCACTAGGGAGCACAATGACAGTTCTAGCATGGAGGTGGGAGATTGGGGAGCTCTTCAACTTTGGGCTTCATACACCAGCAGAATTTCAAACCCCCATGTTCCAATGCAAGAAAAAGCTTCCAAAGATTAGCAGTCATGTTTAAAATCTAAGCCATAATTGGGGCTCTACTTAAGTCAGCTCTAGCAGCACAAAATAGTGGGAATTCACTGTATTTACAAAACCCATTAAAGTTTTCTTCTAATTTATTAATTTGAAGCCCAGACCAATTTAATTTCATGATAGAAAGAGAAAGAAAACTTTCATGTTTTATTTATTATGAAGAAAAAACTCTGAGTCCTAAAATTCTAGACATGGTTGACTATAAAGTCAACTACACTGACTCCCTTGTCTTACAAGGGGCAAATCTAAGACCCAGAGAGCTTCGCAAAGCCCAGAGCACTCCCAGAACCTTCATAGTGCTGGTTCTGAAAGCAAAGCCAGGCCTATGATGCTGATGGGCTTTCACAATAGAAACTTCCCTCCCTCACCACATTCCACAGCAGCCTGAGACGTGAGAAGTCACTTAATACAATCTTGGGGAACACACAAATGTTGCAAATTTCAAGGAGCATGCAGGGATTCAGGTTAAAGAATGACAAGGGAAATCTGTGTTAAATATCAACAACAGAAATTTAAAAACAGTGGGGAGCGTGTGAGTCACAGTGGGCACCCAGTGTGGTTATTTGTGCAGACAGTGGCAGTGCAGCAGTCACTCCCATCCAGGCCGGGGCCAGCAGCTCAGAGGACTTACTGCACAGCAAGAGCAGGTCACGCTGAGCTGGGGGTGACAGTGCCATGAAGCCAGGGGCCCTATGAAGACAAAGCGCAGGTTTCTTGCAGAGAGGTGAGACTTGGTTCCCCTTGTCTATTTGACCACAATATCCACCTCAGAATGCTACCAGCATCACCCGGAATGACCTTCCTAGTGCAGGGTGGCCTCACAAGAAGGCAGAAAACCATGAAAACAAAAAGGGACTCAGGTCCTGCTTTCAACTCTGCTCCTGACTCTGCCTGCAAGGGCTCCATGACTTTTCTCAAAATATCAAAAGGGCTTCGAAGTCTCAAAAACATCCACAGTTCGAGGCCGGCTTGGGCTACAACGTGAGCGAAAGGTCGGCCTGAGCTACATAGTGCGACCCTGCCTCAAAAAACCAGGGCCGGGAGTTTGGCTCAGTGCCTTAAGCGCCTGCCCTGGCAGGCTCAAGGTTGTGAGTTCAATCCCCGGTGCCGCAAAAAAAAAAAAATCCACAGCTCACAGACCTACTTGGACAAAGGTCACTGTGGATTCAGTCTGAGCTCCCTGGTGGCCACTTCATCTCTCTACACTGGATGTAAGAGAAGACATGATGGAAAATGAAGCTCAATTGTCATCTTTCCCCGCTGGCTTTTCCTTCTCCCCTCTGGGCCAAAGGAAGGAGCTTTGGCTAAGACTTTTGGTAAAGTCCAGGGAAATGGTAGTGATATGATTAAAAGGAAAGTTCACATATGTCTTGTGGAGAAAAAAGATACTAGCCACATGTGTGCTAACCTAAACTCCTAGACTGAGTTCCTCACCCCTGGAAGAACATGGGGGCCAAATGGAAGGATGCCCAACATGCACCCAAAGGTGCAATGCCAGGCCTGGATTCTTAGCCACTGCTTTGTGCCATGCCATTGAGGAAAGTGACATCAAATTTAAAGTAGCTCCAAAGCTTCAGCAAGTACTTAAAGAACTCTGCTTTCCCAGGCTCCTCTATCCTTAAAATGATTCTCAAACCACTAACTGGAGGCTGATGAGATAAATGAATTTTCTGAGAACTCAAGACACTCAGCAGCCACGCCTTAAGCATAGTGGGAGAACACCCTCACGTGATGACCAACAGACCTGCGTGAGGGCCTCCATTCTACACAGTGGCCGCCACAGGCAGGGCTGGCCTGCAGTCTGCCTGGACTTTGGGGCTGGTATCCAGCCACTTTTGTGTAGATTACTCCCTGGTTTCTTGTCACCTAAAGTGATCTCCAGTCTCTGTTACTAAAGCAATACAGACTCCCTCCCACAGATTGCAAATGACAAACCAGAACATCTGTTTCCATAGTGAGAGCTACCTTGGTAACAAAATGAACCAAGAAACTAAATTTTTTCTGGGTTCTCTCAGTTCTTCCATTCTCTCACCCTTCCCTCCCCTAACGCTTCTAGGAGCAGGTGTGTACTTCATGACTGGCAGATGTCTGGGACAGAGGTGATCTGAGGCCTCTACTAGCACACAACTTCCCATCAGCAAAGAGGAGTCAATGGTCGGCACTTCTTGTTACCTTCACGTAAGACTTCTCGGTGTCCACAAGTTCCTGGATGACTTTCCGGAGGCGGTCTGCATCAGACAGGTGGCGGGCCAGAGGCCTTGGAGGAGGATCCTGACTTTCCCTGGGTCCTTCCATACTCTTGGTCTGGGTGTCGTTAAAGCCCCTACACAGCGTGGCGATCTGTTCAGCACTCTGAGATGACAAGAAGTGGAGAGTAACACTCAGGACACTCACCATTGACATCAGCAGCCCACCAAAGACATGAAGTATCTCTATCTGTGCCTGGCACTCACTCTGGAATCTCAGAGACCTGGGACAAGGGCAACCAGTTTCATTCACCTCAGACTACTCTGGCTATCATTTTGAGTCCAGCGAGGAAAATGGCGTCTACACAATGTTAGAATTTTCACACATAACATGTCCCAGTGTCAAAATAGTAGTGATGTGTTTCTTCAGTACTGGAATCCAAGAGGCAAGGCCTGGCTAACAGTCTGCTGAAAAGCTGAGGCTGCTCTGAAATCAAGGCATGAGAAATTCCTGAGACCACACACAGGAAACAGCCTTACTGGGTTCATCCTGTCCCTCAACATTGGGCCTAGGCAGCTTTCCATCTCCCAGACAGACAGCCTGGGAGACTCAGGAATGGTGAAGCAACACAGCAACCTTCAGGTAGCTTGTCCCAGTAAGCCTGGAGTTCTGCCCTCAAATCTGATAACTGAGCTATGCCAACTTGTGCCAAGTACAGAATTATGAGTGAAAAAAGTCTTGAGCTGGTACATGTTCTGGGAATGGAGGGAAGACCAAAACAGAAAAGAGTGAGAGAAAGTCCTTAGCCTAAAGGGGCACAAAGCTTGATGAAATTACAGCCAGGGGAGCAGATGGTACAAGTTGCTGGGTGAATGCATGAGGAGGGGCATGACCAGCCCTGTGGGAAACCCTCACAGAAGAGGGGTGTAGCTGGGTCTTAGCAGTAACCATGGGCAAGCTTAGGAAGCATGGGCAAAGACAGCACTCATTCCAGGTAGTGAGGACAAAAATCACACAGATTGAGGGACAAGGAGGAGCAGGAATATTTATGGATAAGGGCACCAAAACTTTTGATTCAAGTTCGTAATTAGATCTGAGCACTGTGCAATTGTTTCCTCAAAGAGAACCATTCGTGTGCTCCTGCCATAGGCTGGCAGCTTCAAATCTCAAACGCATCTCCTCCTGGGTACTTTCATAGTTCTGAGTATCTCCGCATTATATTCCAACAGCATCTTCTCATTTCATCCTGCCCACGTCCATTTCCATCCCAAACCATATTCTGGTTGGGAAGCTTGTGGGGGGAAAGAGCTGTGTCTTTCTTTGACATCACCTCACACGCCCAGCTTGGTGTTCATTTCGCCTCTCTTACACTATTCGATCTCGAACACCATGGTCACAATATGAGAGACCAATACCTGCAATATGTGGCAACTTTGTGTCTCACCTAAATTGGCCCTTTCTTCATTTTAGATGCCTTCGTGCCTGACTTTGATCCATCATTCTGTGGGACAAAAAGCTGACCTTGTTAGATCTCTTGACACTAACTTACTCCACTTTTTTTTGCTTGGTTCTTTCAGAACAGAGACAGCTGTACAAGTATCCAGGTCCAGCACAGTGGCCTGACATATGCTCTCTATACCAGGTGTCACAAGACAAAGTGAATGCCACAAAGCAACTCAGGCTATTCTGGCCCAGCTTCCCTTTCTGCTCTACCTCTACCCCAACAGTGTCCTCATATGGTGAAAATACATAACCAGGATTAAAACTCAACACTCATCTTTTGCCTTTCAATCAGTTTGATGGGTGCCAATTGTGGGCTTATTGTCTCCAAATAACTAGAAGATAGTTCTTATCCAAAAACAGAAGACCCACAAAGATTGGAAACACCTAAGTACAGTTGAAGGTAGTTTGGAAACCTACACAAGCTTGGGTGGAAGAAATGGAAAATGTAAGACAGTTATACAGATAGAAGCATCACTCTGGAATGGGTTGCCAAGGAAGGCTTCAATAAAGTAGTGGATTGTAATGTGGTCCTGACAGGAACCCAGTCCAAGGGAGAAGCACAGAACAGCCCAAACGTGCAGTAGGAAATGACAGTAACACACAGACCCTGGCTCCTGGGATAGAACTGCTTCTCTCTCATCCTGTGAAGAATCCTGGTGCACAAGTTAGGTCAAGTGGGTAACATGTACTAAGCCTCCAACTAGACACATTAACACATAAAGTATAAAATAATTTGTTTTCAAAACAGCTCAAAAGCATAAATAAGTACTAACGATTCTCCTTGGACATACACATTTTCCATTTGTTTTTCTTTTTTAAATGTGAACACATGCATATTTCTGGCAATGCCTGTCAGAAGACATGTATTTCAGGGTAAAATTTCCAAGAAGAAGAAGAAGGAAAAAAAAAAAAAGACAGGGATTTTAAGGCACCAATCAGAATGTAACTTCATTTTTCAAAATGTCTCATGTTTGTAACAACCAAATTGTATGATTCGCCTTTTGAAGACACTCCAACGCAGTTCAGTGACGTGAGAGCCTGGTGGCACACAGAATGGTGCAGCCAAAAGGTGCCATCCCTTCCCTTCCAGGACATGAGCTCTGAGGGAACACAAAGGAACAGAACAGCAACAGTCTGAATCCTGCCTCTCCTCATCAATGGACCTCAACACTGACCTCACGTTAGCTTTGCTGGGGGCTTTCAGAAACACCATGCTGAGACCAAGTGAGAGAAAATCTGGGACCCCACCATGGGTGATGCCAATGTGTGACCTGCAGAGAACAGCTGGTCTGCTCCGCCCCCCCCCGCCCCGCCCCCCGGACAGCCATATCTGCTTGGATTTCCCAGAAGGAATGTTGACTCCAGGTAGATCACTGTGTCCCACATCTGCACTGCGAGGAGGCCACATAAAAGATGTGTAGAATGAGGGCACAAGATGGGAAGGAGGAGGCAGAATCACATCCTGACCCTGGGGTTCTGGTTTAGCCCTCTACTAAGTTCTAAAAGGCCCATGACAAAAATACTCAAACTCCAAAACTCCCTTTCGAAATCTCTGTCCTGGGATTTGCACCACAAGCAAAGGTAATTTAATTTTGCAATCCTGAAAACGAAGTTTTCAGAGCTGTGGAAGTTATATTAAGCTTGCATACACTGTATAAAAGAAGATCTGATGAAATGCACCATAAGTTAAATGGCATCTGGTGAGCTTACAGCTTTGCCTTGCTGGGATGTCAAAAATCACACCTAACGATGCAGTGTTAAAATAACGAGATTTTAAAAATAAAGTATCTTGCCATTTTGGAAAATGAAAATTCATTTAAAAAACATGTCTGGTTCTGAAATTGTTCAGTATTAAATCTACTTTTCAAGGTACTGAAGTTAAGTGCTCAAGTGCTGCAGAGACAGCTTTAGCACATTTAATAGCTTGGCTGTGAACATTACCTCGAATCAAAAGGAGGCCGGGGTCCTAAAAGATGACAGTAGAGATGTGTTTTGCAAAACTATAGGTGAAAGAAGCACCTGAGTGATTATTTTGCAGTTCCTCTATTCTCAGTGATGGTTATAAACACTAAACCCCCTAAAGGTGGATTCAGTGTGGAATTCATAAGCACTTTCTAGGAATAGCGATGACTTCTGAGTTCTCAGGGTCCTTACTCATGAAAAAGCTGTGGTGTGGATCCCATCAAACATCTCAAACTGCAACTGCTTCTGGGAGCAAAGGGAGCTTACCATGTGTTGAGAAATTGCTCTCCACCAAACATATGTAGGGCACTGTTACAGAACTCATGGGCATTCTGTCTTTACTATGACCCACCGAGGCTTTCCAGTGGCAGGGCAGGGGGGATTGTGCAGGACCTTCATGGTGTGAGACCCCTCTGTCCTCTCTACCTGTCCACACAGCACTGGCCACTCCTCAGTATCCAGCAGAGCACAGGCAAAGTTGGCTTGCTTCGCCAGCTGCCTCTGTTGACTGTGGAGGGGTTCTCCTGGCCCCAATGTTCTAGGGGTGCAGTCATCCCTGCTCAGCGGATAGACAGTGGGGAAGTGGATTAGGCCAGTCCCACCTCGCAGTGTGAGGATCCTGAAGGGGTGAAACATGGGCCCACTGAACTGTGGGCCTCTGATTTGTGTTTCTCTCTTTGCAGCAATCAACATTAAGCTCTTGAGTTCATTGTGGGCTTCACCACTTTTAATAGGGTGCAATATTCTCTTTAAAGATTAAAAAGATTAAATATTTTTCCTAAACTGTCTGAAAAAACTGTGATATTGGCCCATTCCCTTTTTTTGTTATTGTTGTTTTTCCTCTTTCAGGTTTTTAAGGTTACACTACTTGAAAAAGATTTCATCTTATTTGTAAAGGAAGAATGGTTCACTCAGGAACAGATGTTTAGACACAGTTATATTTGTTTTTGTTTTAATACATGGATAAGGACACCTTCTGCCTGTATATAAAGAGGCTGAACTGTGTTTGTTTTCAAGGAACCCATAAAGCTATGCTGACGGGTGATACTGAAATGGCTTAGTATGATCAGGCCCCTCGTCCCTCCATGATCCTCCTAACTGGATTCAGCACAATTCTTTTCAGTAGAAAACCAGCGTAACAGTCTCCTCTTGACTTTGATTTGTAAAATCTGTTCCTCTGATCACAACAGCTTTGGTATTTACTTTGCTCCTAGTTGAAGACATCGGTGCCTGAGACTTTTCCATTTTCTTGTGGGCTTTAAACCCTAAAAAAAACAATTACTCAGGGATAAGTATGTTATATCATCCAGAATTATTTCAAGACTATGGCTGAGGTCTCATAGCTGCTGCATGAAATACTGGTGCTGATCAGAAGGCCGTTTCCTCCCAGGAGCTGAGCTCTGTCCCATCCCTCTGGCTCGGTGTGTGACAATGCCCTCATACAGGCACCAAGTACCACAACCTTTGTCAAAGGCATCTGTTTATAACACTTGGGCTCAAAGACATGTCTAATCTAAGAAAGAGGATTCAAAAGTACTCCATAACTTGGGATAATAGTTCACATGGAAACACTTAAGAGCATTTGCAATGTATACTACTTGAGTTCCCCACTTAGAGGACAAGAATATGAACTTTAAGGGAAATTAGTAAGAGACTTAACCAACACAGAGACGTAAAAGATACTATCATACTGTTGGGTTAGCTGGTCATGTCACTAGTTGATCTCTTGGCACATCCCTGGCTACCACCCATGGCCAGTTCCCCTTCTTCCATACTGAGCCACTGATTTGGTCCAAGATCAAGTCTGGATAATGTCCACAAAGGTTCACCATACCAGAATATCAGCCAGAAGGGTTAGGTTTCTGCTACTTCTATTGCCACTAAAGAGAATAATGAAAAAAATGAAACTGCATTTTAGGTTTTAGGCAAATGGCCCATTATCCTGAAGGATGATCTAGCCCTGGCAGGGTAGTGTTCATAAGCTTTGTGTTCTTTTATCCTGAACACTAAAAACAATTCTGTTCATTGTCTGGAAACCATGAGAAGGCTGCATTTCTAAGTAATCTCAGAGTACAACTGCAGTGTCAGCTGTCATATTCTAGCAAATTAGTTAAGTCAGAAATGTTCCCCTAGAACATCTTCTCAACTTGCTCTGCACTTCATTAAAGTCATTGCTAATTTATAGGTCAATCTAATGTTATCCCCAAATGTTACTGGCAGACTGAATCTACAAGGGCCACAGGGTAAGGTTAGGTGTCTTCTCCAGAAAGACTAAGGGGCGGAAACAGACCCTGGCTCTGAGTTGAGGTGACTCCCCACTCTAGGACCAAGGGTGGGCCTCTGTCCTGTAGGTCCAGTTTCAGCTGCCCTGGGCCACCCCATCACAGCCCATCCAGAACTCCAACGCTATACCTGAGGGATTTCCAGGGCGGGGAGACGGGAGTGGGGGGCAGTTATGTCAGTACCTCGGAGGGGAGGAGGGAGTAAATGTACATTCAAGATAATTAGTGACATTTATGTTTGGGGAGAAAATCATTTGTCTTGTATATACATTGGAAACTGTATGAAAATAGCATGACCTTTTCATACTTATCAAAGAGTAGAAAAAGATGAAGAAATACTCCCCACTCAAAGCCTCATATTCTTTGTTCTGTAGTCCAGACAGTTCTATTTCCAAAGTTTACACAAGGTAGAATGAGAAGGTAAGCTGAAAGTAAACATTAAGCTAAATAACTTTTGGTATAAAATGCAATGAGATACATTGCATGATAACTGATTGGTAACTGATAATAGCAATTACCAATGATGGAAGGAAATACGTCTCTGTGTTTTGAATTAGCTTTTTATGTATAACTTCCTATATATAAATATGCATGCATATATTTTAATAAAATGTAACTCTCTCTATATATATATGCCCCATATATAATAATAAACGCAGTGGTTAACACTGCATATAAAGTTATTTTAATTTTAATCTTTTGGCTTATCTGAATTTTCTCAGTTTATATAGGAGTTTTCATTTTTTTCATGAAATCCTTTCCTATTACTTTACAAAAAAGATTTGAGGCAAGAAAGGCTCCAGAAGATATTCTGTTTCCATAAAGAATCAGTGACAAATGAGACTAACACAGTCTCTGCCCTCACGATGCCCACAGTGTGACTGGGAAGACTACCTTTGAGCAAGGAATCTGGATACGATCAATGCCCCCAAGAAGAGTGGGGTCTGCTGAAAAGAACAGAGGGAGCCACTGTGGTCAGAGCAAGGCCATGGGCACTAAGGACCGAAGCTGAGACTACAAGATAAATAAAGTCAGCTACATTTAGCTAAGTGTGGGGCTGGGGAAATGTGGAATGCTGAGGGTCAGAATGGCTGGGGCCAAGGTTGGGTCGTGCAGGGCAGGGGAGAGAGGCAGGGTCTCAGCAGGTGTAGTTAAGAACTGTGGCTGCCAAGGCAGGAAGATGGAGAGACCATGACCCTTATGTAAAGGTAGGGGGAGACCCCTAGAGGTGAGCGTAGCCGTCCTCACCACCTAGTGGGCACCAGTGGGTAAGGCCAAGGTCCCATGACGTGATGGCATTTGAGGGTGAGCACGCACTTGGTGTGGTTGTCCCCAGCCCCTGCCCCTTTTGCCTGCAGTGGTAAACTAGAATCAACACCAGGGTTTCCCTGTACATACTTCGGCCTGTGCTGTCTTAAGTAATTTTTCAAGGCAAAAAGTTTACATAAACAGCCTCTCTTGTTAAAATTCTGGTCATAGCAAATATGAGCCACGTGACCTTGACTAGCTTCCCACTCATTTTACACACTTGTAAACCAGGGGTCCTGTTTCACAGGTCATTCAGAGGATTCAATGAGGAGAAGCATAAAAATACCTAGCATGGTACAAGGGATCAATCAAGTCTGGTGCCCACTGAAGGGGTCTGAATAGGAGTTTAATGCCTCAAATCTATCTTCAGAGGTACAGAAGAATAAATGTTCTCTGAGGGCCCTGCGCAGTGGCCCAGAAGAACTGAGTTTTATTGCATTAGTCATTTTATATGGAGCCCCTCTGCTTTGCCAGGCTGTGCTCTGAGTGCTAGGGACAGAGGGCATATACAGATAACGAGGAACATGATGACAAAAAGTGGAACATACAGCATCTCCAACAGAAATGACAAGCTGCTAGGAGAAAATAAAGCAGAGGGGAGGCCCATGAAGGTCAGGCACAGATAGCTGCAGCTTTCACAGGTTCCAGAGCAGGTGCAATCTGCCCGGAGTGGAGAGCGGGGCCACTCAGTCTACAGGAAGGGCAGCCTGGGTGACTTGGGGATCTTTCACTGAGACGGCAGGAGCACTAACCTGCCACTTGACTGTACCTAGAGGCAAATGTGCAGTGCTCAGGCAGCACACCAGGAGGGTGGAAGACGCTGAGGTCATGGTTAGGTGGCTTCCCAGGCCCAGCCTTGGTCCGGCACCACGCACCTGGGGAGGAGCACCCTGTTCTCCCCGCCTGCCGCCTTCTCCTGTTTCCTTATTTAATAGCAGCTCAGTCAGAGCTCGGGAGTGAAAAAGATAAGATCTCTCCGCCAAGGATGTTTCAAGGGCTAGGGCAGCATTTCTGCACAAACAAGTGCCCCTTTTACATAAAAGACTGGCTGTTTCAGTGTTCCTCTGATAGAATTTACACAAAGAGCTGACCTATCTGATACATGCCTGCCCTTGCCGAGCCCGGTCCTGCATTTTCCCTTCCCCATTTTGCATCTGAAAAGAAAGACAGCTTATTTCTGATGTTTAGACTGCAATTAAACCTGCTCATCCAGAGAAGGGCACAAGAGCCAAAAGGTTCCTTGCTTTCCAAATGTAAAATATGACACCCATGATATGAAAGGAGATTCTAATGAGCCTGCTCTGAAGTGAAAAAGTGAGTTAAAGTGAGCAGGGTCATCAAATTATGATCCGCAGGCCAAATCCAGCCTGCTGTTATTGTATATAAAGTTTTATTAGAACTCAGCCATGCTTGTTCATCTCTTTTCACATGATATCACTGAGGTGAGTCGCTTCAATGGCCTATGATATTCACTCACCGGCCCTTCACAGGAAAAGTTTAACAGGCATGCACCTCCATCTCCAGCCTTGTGTTGCTTTTTGGTAGATGGGATTTTTTTGTTTTGTTTTGTTTTTTGTTCTGTTTTGTTTTGTTTTTGTTTTGTTTTGGTACCAGGGATTGAACTCACAACCTCACACCTGCCAGGCAGGCATTTAGGCCACTGAGCTAAATCCCTGGCCCTATTTTTTTAAAACAGGGTCTCACTATGCAGTTCAGGCTGGCCTTGAACTCACTTTGTAGCCTAGACTGGTCTCAAACTCACAACAATCCTCCTGCCTCAGCCTCCCAAGTGCTGGGATTAAAGGCATGCGCCACCACGCCTGGCTAGATGGGATGTTTTTTATTCCTTTTCCTGTGACTTGGGGCAATATCTATAGTTAGATTTTCAAACGAACCCCTTATACCACTTAACATTCATTCCATACACATTTATCTAATTTAAAAAGTCTCTGAATCAATATCCTTCAATTTTGGAGGAAACCTGTACTTAGCAGGGACTTCTTTTCCAATTTTACCTTCTACCTACTCTTTCCCATCCATAGGAGATTATCCCACATGATAGCTCCCCTTTTTATTCCCTTCCTTCAGTTTTCTCCCCAGCCTATTATTCTGCTAGTCAATCACATAAACTAGTTTGAACTTGTGTATGTACAATAGTTCTGGTTTCAGGACTAATGTTTCCATCTAATGCTCTGATTCTAAATGATTTCCATGTTCACTGCCACGCTTCTGAAACACAACCTCCTATTCCAGTTATATCCCTGACTTAATTCTTGGCAACTGATAACATTACTGAACCCTTTGCAGAAAAAAAATCTTTAAATATTTCACATCCTGAGAATTTTACTGAGTTTTTTGCCTTTTGCATAATGGTTGGATGCTAAGCACTAAAAAGATGATCTCTATCTCCTATTTAAAGAACAAATATGTTACTAACACTAACTATAATCAAATTCTTGATGATCCAGAGTTTGGAAAAATCTTTCTTAGACACCAGTTTGAGGGCAAGTAACATCTACACTATTAACAGAAGGCTGAGAATGACAGAGCTGAATCCTGAAACAAGGAGATCCCACAACCTATGTATAACAGGCTATGCCCAGCTTGTATATAGTTCTGCCCTGCAACCTAGGCCTAGACTGTCCCTCAACTACGTCTAATCTCCCTTTCTCTACTTTCCTAAAAAACTGACTTTCATCCAAGTTATAATCCATTTGGGGTCCTGATTGCCCCATTTACAAAAATGGAAAGCAGGTTAGTACTTGGCTTCCAGTTGAAGACCAAGCTGTCAGCTGTGAGATCAATTCTGAGATGCTCAAAAGCCTGGCTCAGTTGTGCCTACTTCAATTCCTTGCTGCAATTTATTGGGCATTTAACATCAGCTTCTGGACTGTTACAGACAGTCACATCCTCTGCTGGTTCCTCTTGCTATTATGCTGACCTTATTTTGGAACATAAATCCTGGGTCTCCATAGCATCCCAGATGCCTCCTGTCAGTGCTGTATGGGAGTAACAGGGGGTTTCACTGTGACACAGACTAGTAAGATTTCCTTGTTGCCTGCTTTTCATTGCTCTTAATAACTAGAACCTTAACACTGAACAAGCAACCTTTTAATTAGATACCATCATCAACATATTGTTGCCATACAGTAATTTCATCTTAGAAACATTTCACAAGTGCCCACGGGACAGATGCTATGAAGACAGCACCACTGAGGTGCTGCACTGCATTTACATTTCCCCTACATTGTCCCCACCACCACCACCACCACAGGCATGCAGCAAAGAAAGCTGAAGCAAACCAAGAGTTTAAGAAGTTCATTTATAAAGCCATTGTCCCTTTGTGGGTACAATTTTAAAGTTATTTTGGATCTACACAAATGTGATTTTGCAAGGAAAGACCTCCACAGGAACAAACATTTCACAAAAAGGTGCATTTAGATAGTAAAGTTAGTGCTTGTAACTTCGTGACCTCCATAGGCAGGCAGGACCCAGTGTAGGACTGCCCACCTTCAGGGTCACTGCAGGACCAAAGAAAAGCCACCCCACCAGCCCTGCAGAAAAGAGCATTTCTGTACTGTGGTCTTTCCAGTATCACTACACTCATATGAGTCCCCGGAAGTATTTTAAGTGGCTTTAAAAAAAAAAAGTCAATAGTCTACTTATTGTACTATACATTTTAAAGTTAGTATACACAACAAATATTGAGCTTGTTACTATTCAGGTGAAGATGTCAGATACTAATACTTAGTACTCCAGGATTTATGAACTTTTCTTCTAGAAATTTCAATTTGACAAAAGGACCAAAAATTCCCTGGTAAGCTAAATGTTGGGAGCCGTTGAAGCTGGAAATTGACTTAGGGCATGACCTAGACAAGATCATTCCAAGAACAAAGAGAGCCTAGGGCAAGTCATGTAAAGATGCTACTTCAGCCTAGAGAACGCCTTGCACCAAGGCAGTCTGAGCGGTGGGTTACAAGGACAACAGGGTGTCATATGACATTAGTTTGCTAAAAGGTATAAATAAGAGCCACTACATTGAGGGGCAGTTCCTTTCCTCCCATCAGGAGGATAAGGGCTCCACCTGACTCCAGCTTTCTCTCTTATCTTTATTTTCTTAGCCTCTCGCAGTCCTTCACCCCAAGAACCTCAGGAGCTGCATGGGTCGCGGCAGCTAAATCTGTGAAATAGATTGTTTAAAGGCTAAAAGTAAAAAAGCAAAGCAAAGAGATTTTTTAAAAAATTATGTAGCCAAGTTTTTAAGTTAAGCTAAAAACTGAACAGTCACATCCAAATTTCTAACATCATGCTCTGCAATTTATCAAATAGAGTTGCTCTGTCTTTACATCAATTCAAGAGTAAATATACCCAGACTCCCCATCCCTGGCATTTAAATAAACAGCACCACCCCACCCACCTCCTGCACTTAGTGCCATACTCTCCCTGCTGCGCAGAACAGGGCAGTAGAGAAGCCAGCTTTAAAATCAGATAGAGCTGTGTCAGTTCTCCTGCTCTATCACTGACTGGCTATCACATACTGGCCTGTGAGTTAATGTCTCTGGATCTCAGATTCTTCATGCTGAAAGGGCCTAGTAATATCTATTCATACGGTTGTGGAGAAAATGGGTGTGAGGTGATGTATTTAAAATTCATAGTATATGCTCACACTTAAGTATCAGCAATCTTGCTTAGTGCCCCTTGCCATTTAAAGAGTCATTTCACATCCATGGGTCTTGTTTAATTTCACCTCACAGTCACTAGATCTTGTGGAAATGTAACCTACCCTTTTTAACTAATAGGAACTCAGGGGCAAAACAATTCTTCTAAAGCCTCCAGCATTCCTAGCCCAAATGTCTTCCCACTTACGGCAATGAATTAAGACAAACATCTCCTTTCTTTTCTAACTTAATGCAGTGAAGGATGAAACCCTTCTACTTAATTCTCCATTCTTTCCTATATATCCACTTTCCAATGGCGTACTACAGATGTGCTGTTTGATACAGCCCTGGGCATGGGACACAGCTGACCCAAAGGGACAGCAGTGCTCAGCCACAGAGACAGGGCACCAGACCTCAGTCAGCATGCTTGACCCTGCCTATCACGTTCTTCTTCAGAAGAAGCTGAGCCATGATTTCCCACATGAGGGCAGGTGGTGGGAGCACAGGTTCTGATTTGGGGGAATGAAGGAGCTGTTTCCTTGCATAAATTCTTAGAGTACTTGAGTTTTACATGTATAATCTTTTGCTTCCACGTAGAAGCAGAGCCATCAAGGATGCCCAACCCCACACGAAGGGGTTGTTATTTAACTCTCCTTAATGTCTCAGCACATTAAAAAAAATAATGTATTAATGGTTAATCTCACCCAATAAATTAGAGATAAAGACAAAGTTCAAAATGTCACTTGACTAAAGAACGATGATACTTTTCATATAGTAGGTACTTGATAAATGATTTCATAGTGTCAATAATATTAAGTCAGACCCAGACAAAGTGATTCAAATTCTTTAAAGTCAGAATTTCCAACCAAAGCTCATACTTCTAAAGGAATAATCCCTAGAAATTCCATCAGACTGGCACCTCTCTGGAATTATATGCAACTTTTAAAATGTATGTGTATGAGCAGTTTTCTGGAGATTCATAACTTTCATCAGATTCACAAATGGTCTGTTCTAAATAATCTCTAAAACAAGTTTTAAAAGCATAGAAATCAGAGAGGATATGAGAAGTAAATAGCCAATCATCCTAACTTTCACTTACCATTACCTTGAAAAGCTTCACAAATCGCAAGAGATTTTAACTTCAGTGAACTGTATAAGGGACAACAGATGAGCAGGGTTATTCTAAGATTTACTTCTTTTTTTTTAAAGGCGCTCTCCCTATTCATTAGGACAAAAACCAGTGTCAAGCAATAAATTGCTTTAGATCAAGTGTGTGGACTGAAGAACAATTAGGAAGAGATGTCAGAGTATGGTGGATAGTCCAACCAATGCCGAAGCACAGTGACTTATTCTAGGACAAAGAAAGCAATTCTCAGCATAACACTGAGGGCAAAAACCCTTATGTCACAACTGTGTCCACAAGGTTTCCCTGAGGATGTGCAAGGACCTGCAAATGGAATTTACACTGAGGTCAGAGTTTGTCCAGAGAAATTCAAACTGTTTTCTTTCCCTGAAACCAACATAACACTGAAACTCCATGATTATCTCCAACTCAGAAAATTAGAAGAAACATAAAAATGTAGAGGTAGAGACTGAAAGGCATGGGAGATGAAGGACAAAAGAGAAAAGAATGACATAGACAACTCAATGTCCAACCCCACCCTGACTGGTAGGCAGCTGTGGGGACAAGCTGAGAGGCACAGGCTGGCTAGGTGGACCTGGCGCCTAGGCTGCAGGAGGCTGGCTGGCTACTCTGTGATCTTAACCCTTCATTTGCCTTCGAAAGGACAAGTGCATCCTTCTCAAACCATGGTCCCTGCTATTTCAAAAGAAAGATTGAGAAAGAAGGAACCTGCACCAGAAATAAGTGTATCATTAGGTAAAGACTACCCTGTTTCTCAGGCTGCTCTGCTCTGTCAAGAGTCAAATCTGTGTAGCCTTGGCTCTGGGGAGTCTCCAAGTCACCTTCTTGTTCTTAGTCATCAGTTATTGTCCCAGCAGTGAGAAGAGGGTGTGTAATTATCCCTTCAGCACTTGGGCTGGCTTGACAGTGAGTTAATTTCACAGCCAGGGTTCTACCTGCCAAGCCCTGATCCCCAGCCCACCCTTCTCTGTGATTCATGCTGCATTGTTTTGCTCTTCCTTTTGGGATTCTGGGAATGATTCTCAGGAACAATTGATTTCCAGAAAAGTAAGATAAAAATAAGAAAAAAAGAAAATAAGAAAATCTGGAAAAGAATAAGAGAGCAGGCCACAGAGGAAAGCAGGCAGGACAGTGCTGGGGGCAATCAAAAAAAAATCCATGGTTACAAGAGAATGAGAAGGGACCACCCTGAATCCTCCAACCACATTGTGAGTAAAGTGCCATCACCCCATCTCCAGACTGAGAACCTGAGAGGGGTGTGAGGGCCCCAAGCCTCATAGAGTTAGTACTCTGAGCTTCCAGACCAATCTCAGGTTCCACAGCCTCTGCCTCTCCCATGACTCTGCTCCTTCACGTAAGTACAGTCCATGCTTAATGTAGAAAACAAAACAATACGTTCATGCAAACTAACACCTCCCAAGGTCACCCCACTTCAACAAGCAAATGCGGTATCTGAATTTGGACAGGCAGTCGAGTACTTATCGGCCAATATCCTGATGGCACTTTCCAGCTCTGTGCCTGGCAACAGCTACCACCTTTCCCTCCCCCATTCTCCTTTGCTTCTGTCCAAGCACACACTTGATCAGAAGGAACCAGCCATGGGGACAGAGCTGGGGCCGGCTGCAAGAAGCAGAAAACAGTCACCACCAGCAAGACGTCCTCATGCTGCCCTTCCTGTCAGACTCCGTGGGTTCTCCTCCTGCAGGACAAGCTCTCTCCTCCCTTCCTACTTCCGAGCAGCTTCCTGGCATGGCGTGCACTTCCAGCATCTTAAGGCCACTCTGTATTTCTGGCTCCCCCTTAGCTTACTCCCAGACACGCTTTGACATCTATATGACGATTTAGGCATTTTATCTTTTCTTTTCTTGCATGTTTGTAAATGAATGATATCTTTAGCCCTGGTGAACAGAGTGATTGCTGGCAACAAGCAGGATAGACATTTTGGGGTTTCCTGTGTGTGCTACTCTTGCCCTGCCATATACCCTGCCATATAATGATCAAGGTCAGATGTAAAGAAGCACCAAGCTAGTATCTTAGAGCCAGGAAAATGGGAAAGAAAAGAAAAATTCAACTAACTATAAAGAGAACAAATGTCTTTTGGTGTGGTGATGCACACCTGCAATCCCAGCACTCTGGGAGGCTGAGGCAAGGATGCCCTACAGTTTGAACCCAGCCTGAGCAAGTTAGTGAACTAACAAGACTGTCCAAAGATAAAAGAGCTGGAGTTATAGCTCAGTGTAAAGGCTCTGGGTTCAATTCCCAGTACTGCATATAGATACATGATTAACTGATAGATGGATTTTTAAAAGTGAAAAAGAAAAAAAATGCCCTTTCTGCTCCAATGAAAATGGTAGTCATGTCACACAAGCTCCACAAATCACTATGCTGTCTTATGTTAGAAGTAAGTACCATGCTAGAATGGCAGAATGATACACTTGAGACTGAGAGAGAAAAACTCAGCCTGATGCTGCCCCTTGTCAAGGCTTACTGCCCCTTCCTTATTGCCCCTTCCAAAGGTCTGCAAGACTTCCTCCACCATAGTGCCTCCCAGGCCTTGCTAAGAGTCTCTGCACTTGGCTAAGGATGGAGCCAGATCCAAAACGCACTCCCTATTTAGCTGTATCAGCAATGCTCTGGAGAAACTCACAGTTCAAGACACTATACATAAGAAAAATTCACTAAAATGTGGGCAGGCTTTGTCTTCATGCAGAGCACAAAAAGCCAAGAGGACCTGACTCTTACTATTCTAGGCTTCTAACTCTTTTTCATCTCATGGAACAGTTCAGGAAGATTTGACCACTCAGTAAGCAGGAGACTGGGTAGGCAGCTAAGATGTTTGTTATGCAAAAGCATTAATTTCCCTAACATTTTATTAGCTGACTTATAACTTTATACATGTTTTCTTATCTAACAATGAACTTTCCAGATGAAGAACCCATTATGTGAGCCGAAAAGGAAATCACGCAAAAACATGCATCATGGAGATACATCAGGAAAGGATAACTTATAGCTCAATAATCTATAAAAAGTTAGATAACTTGTTCCAGATCACATAGTGGTAAACCCTAGTGAACCAGGGTACAAATTCTGACTGCAAATATCAGGTCAAGACTTCTTCCTAACATCACTGCCTGCAAGAAAGTTTACTTGGAATTAAATAATTATGAGAGACTATTTTACTACTGGAGAATGTCACACCCTAAATTACTTTTCAGGAACAAAGCATTTGCTGTGAGAACACAATCTCTCTGTTCAATCAAATAGAAATAAGTTAGATAGCTTGCATCTAGAATAGTTATGTCTAGTTTTAAGAAAAGGATCATGATTATATTAGCCTACTGATTTGCACCATGGAGAAAGACCATTGTTTATAAATAAATTATATTTTAATTTGACCAAGAAAAACTTCAAGTAAGACAAAAGACATTGAGATTATGTGGGAAACTCCAAGAAAAGTGTACACTTGGAAATGCTGGGCAACTAATCATGGAGTCTAATAACCTTTTCCTTAGCCTCTTAGATATGCAAACTCTTAAAAGCAATGCATGTGAAAACCACAAAAGGTTGAGCTAAGTGGGTGGGTAGGAGTTAAATATTAAATGCAAGTTATGTTCACACTGTGTACTAAAAACCTAACCATTAATGTACATTCTTTTCTTCTATTTTGAAAAAATAAACAGGACAAAATACATCGTAAACATGCTTAAATTGCAAAGAGCACAACACACAGCTGTCATGCTGTATGTCTTCAGATTCCCAATGCTCTCTGTTCTAGCAACACACCGCCTACAAACTGCAAAAATAATCACTGCCAAAGCTACACTAGATGATTACATAAAATTCTCCTTAAAAGCTTTAAAATTATTTAATCAGAAATAACTAAATTAAAAACTCTGCTTACCTCGTAGAAATTGAGTTTCATTTTTGCGGATTTTCTTTTATGGCATTAAGCCCAATCAATATATGCTTTGCTCTAAGGAAATAGTACAAGCATAGAATTATTTGCTACATTCAAATTCTTCCTTTCTCTCTTTTCAAGCGTACTTTACAGAGTAAATATCTTCATGGCCCTTTCTGACATCTTTGTAGTTGAAGCGGACAAAACTATTTCAGAGATCAACTTAAAGACATCAGAATAAGAGAGGAAAAGTTGACAATGACACAGAAGAAGTAGTGTACAAAAAAAAAAGTTCTCTAAGCCTAAGCTATCACAAATGCAAAGATTACCATCAGAATTCCTCTGGAAAGAGAGACACATCTTCTCATCTGCATAACAGTCTTGAGACATTTTTAGAATAAAATCAATATTCAGTTCAGAAAAGAAAAACATGCCTACATTTAGAGCAGAATTTTTATCCATGAAAATCCAAGCCTTCATTTACTTACATGATGTTCATAAAAGGGAGAAGTTCAAAGGGACCTGCTCCTACTCGGAGAAAGGATCATCATATCCACAGCCGGCTGTAGAGAAGAGTGTAAGGCTCACATTCTCTCTCTCTCATCCCCAGGCAGTGTAATGAAAAAAATTCTAAACTGCTCTTCCCAGTCACATCCACAAAGACTCCGAGCGCCACCACGCTCTTCCGCCAAAGCAGCACAGTGGCTGGGGAAAGCTCACCCCTTCCTTCAGATGCCCACCCCACGCTGTGAGTCTGCCCGCCCTGGGGAGGCACCAGGTTATGACAGATGGGGGAAAGACAGGGCTATCCAGGGCCACTTCTTCACAACCAGCTCCAAGAGCATAACACAGGACATGAGCAACATTGCTGCCAGGGACCACTTAACACACCTTAAGTTCCGAAAACAAACCAGAAACACTTTCAACCCTCTCACCCAAAAAGAAACTGTTTATTCCTTTCAAACTTCCAACTATTACAATAGCACATGCTAACTGCCAACAATACTGGGGGGAAAAAATCCCCCACACAGGAAAGGCTGACAGGGTCACACAAAGAGCTGTGACAGTAATAGGCACCCTTAAAGAGAGAGAAGGCAATCAATTATGAACCATTTGCAGAAATTGTGGGGCTGTCAAAAGCCCTGGTTACAGCTGTGCTTCATCAAGCCAGACTTGGTGTGATTTTCTATGGAAATTATTCCTTATTCTCAATTGTAGAATACTTGATAGGAAAATATCCCCAGTGGCCCAGGTTCAAATTAGGTTCAACCCAAGTTTAATATGAAAAGAAGCTAATGACCCCGGAGAAGACCTGGGAAGCAGAGGCTACTTCGTCAGGCATCAGAAGTTCCTTGTAGAGGACAGAGCATGGAGGACTCTTGGAAGGTCCGCTCCATCCCAGCCCACACTGGGCATGTGCCACGACTGTTGCAAAGCGGAAGGGGATCATTAATACGCATAAGCTGCTGTTTCTAAAAGGTTAAAAAATATTACACAAAACATTTTTTCAATTCTTAAATTTGAAACTTGCTCTTCCTTTCAATTTACACCCACCACAGTTATTACTTTGGGTGGTCACTGAGTCTTTTTTCCCCAAGAATCAAATAACCTGTGCGCTATGCATTTCCCTTATTTTTCTTAAACGTACTGACGTCCATTATTGCATGTAGATCTCTTCCTATCTGGAAAAAGGTGAAAAAGACTTGAGGGGAATTTGACAGGAACTGCTTTGCCTACTCGCACAGGTAGAGCACCCAATCCAAAAATCTGATATGCAACATGCCACAAGGTCCAATACCCCGAGTTAAATTTCATAGTTGACTCATGTGACAGGTCACAGTCAAAACACAAGTGCACAGAAACGCTGTATAAAATTACCTTCACATTATGTGTACAAGGTGTATATGAAACATAAATGAATTTTGTTTATACTTGGGTCTCATCCCCAAGATATCTCATGTACAATGTAATATTCCAATATTTGAAATCTGAATCAACAATTGGGATATCATCTTATTAAAAAGCTTTTGCACAGAAAAAAAAAAGAAGGAAAAGAAAAAGAAACAAAGAAAAGAAAAAATCAACAAAGCAGATAGACAACTCATTGAATGGGAAAAAATTTTTGCCAGCTGTTCCTCAGACAAAGATAATAGTTAAAGGAACTCAAAAACTTCAGACCCCTGCCCAAGTTAAAGACCCGATCTAAAAATGGTCAATTCTTAATAAATAGACATTTCACAGATGAAGAAATGCAAACAGCAAATAAATAAGTGAAAAAACATTCAACATCACTGGTCATTTGAGAGATGCAAATTAAAACACTGAGATTCCATCTCACTTCAGAAGGAATGGCTATTATCAAGAACTAAGCCAGTAACAGACACTGTTATTGGTGCAGCAGTGGGGAAAAAGTTGCTGAAAGTGTAGATTTGTGCAATCACTGTAGAAATCAGTGTGGAGAGTCCTCAAAAAACTAAAATGAAAGACTATTTGAACCAGCTGTTCCCCTTATTGGTGTCTTCCTGAAAGAATTAAAAACATCATACCACAGCAATATATGCACACCCATGTTTGTAGTGGCACAGTTTGTAATACCTAAATCTTGGAAACAGCCCAAATGGCCATCAACTGATGAATGGATAAAGAAGATGCGGTATTTTAATACAATGGACTACTACTCTGCCATAAAGAAGGACAATCTAGGGACATTTGTAGGTAAATGGATGCACCTTGGGACCATACTCTTAAGTGAAATAAATAGGACACATATGTTTAAATATTGCATAGTTTCTCTGGTATGAGAAACCAAAAGGGTAAATAAAGACTAAAATGTATAATAAATATTGTGAAATAGAACATGTTCAAATGGGGGGGGGAGGACAAGAAAAACACAAGAGAATAGAAGGAAAAATGGAAACAAAGCTTTTGTAAATAAGGAGGGGAAGAGACATTGAAGGAAGGGGAAGGGAATGGGAAAAAAAGAGTCAAGATATATCATATATAGGTACAAATTCCCTATGATGAATATTAGCATTAGGTATATGTAAAAAGTACCAATAAAATTAATGTTTTAATTTTTTTTACTTAAAAATAAAAAAGGACTGGAGATGAAGCTCATTATTAAGCACTGGGGTCAATCCCCAATACAGGAAGGAAGGAAGGAAGGAAGGGATGGAGGGAGGGAAGGAGAGAAAGACAGAGGAGAGAGGCAGGGAAAGAAAGGAAGGAAGAAAGGAAAGGAGGGAGGGAGGGACAGAGGAAAACAAGAAGAAAGAAAAAAGAAGAGAAGAGAAAAGTATTAAGACAACCATGTGAGGCCAGGCAGATACCCTGTGTTTTCCAAGGAGGAAATTAAGGGTCCGATAGATTTCAACTAGACCAACTGCAGTGGCTGCGCTGAAATTTTAATTCCTCTTTTTCCAATATTGACCCTGCAGTGAATGATAGTGGTTGGTTAAAAAAATAAGGAAATCTGAAACACTTCTGGTCCCATTTCAGTTCAAGGATATTTAACCTGTATTCTCTTTCAATGGGTTTTTTCCCTATGAGTTCTTTGATATGCATGTATGAATAAGTGTATTTATGAATAAATGTATTTTATGTATTTGCTTTTTCCCCTCACCATTTTTAACAATGGAAATTAAGGCACACATCACCCCAGTTGCAACTTGACTACAACTTTTACATCTCAACTTCTAAATTATGCTCCAACACTCACTTTGCAACCACTTTGCTTAGCTGTGACAAGCATCATTCTAAAATAGGACTTGAAATGACCTTAACAAGCTAACTTTCCACATAACTCTTCCATTGAAAAAAAAAATACAAACTTTGGGAAATTAATTTTCTTCCTAAGAACATTAATGTGTAACCTAAGCTGATGATCACAGAGAAAACCATTTTCCCCTAACAGTATCAAGTGTTAAGTGAGTTCCCCTCAAGCACCACACTGCCAGTGGCCCAGGGAGGCACTCACTGAGAGACCCTGCTGGCTGCGTGTTTCAGGAGTATTTGCTCTTTGAAAAAAAAATTTAAACAAAGCAACCAAAACACATCAATTTGATACTATAGAATCCACTGTGCATGAAAAAAATGGATGAATATTAGCTATGATATTCAAAAGCAAATAACCTAGCAGAGATAGAATAGAGTAGTTAAGACTAAAAATTCTGATTGATTTCAGTTTAGTGAAAGCACTTACATCTGAGGGTATAACCAGAGTAGTGACAGCCTCTAGGAATCAGGGAAGGGAGGAGAGATGAGGAGGAGGGAGGGAATGGGAAATGAGTGCAGGAGTAGGAAGCGAAAGGGAGGGGAGAGGAGAAGAGAGGCTGAGTGCCAGGGCCACCTTCAAGCTGAAAGGCTGCCCCATCCACTGAGCAGTGATCTCCACACCCAAAGAAGGTGCCACCCAGCCACACACCCAGCGACCAGCTCCTGTAGTGTTAATTTAAACCCAACCAGCACCTGACCCGGTCCCACTGTAACTTTTCTTTAAATATCTGTCATTGCTTAAATTTCCTCCATTCCTATTTAGTATTTAAGACAAAGGCAGGAAATAAGAGAACAGTTACAATTTCCAAATCTAGACTCAACAAGAAAATACATCATGTCAGACCATTTCTGAAAGGACAGCTGAGTATAAGCAGCTGATACTGGAAAGGGATGGACTAGGACAAGCACTGCTGAGGGTGGGGAGAAACTGGGGCCCTGGGGCCTGGCCAAAGGGACATGGAAAAGGGCACAGAGGTGGAGAGAAAGCTGAGGTGCTACTCAAAAAGCTAAAAATGGAATTATCTATGACCTGACACTTGTGCTTCTAAGTGCATCCCCCAAATGGAAAACTAGGATTCAAGCAGGTGCTTGAACACAGATGGCCACTGTGGCATCGCCCACGATTCCTAAGCGGGGGCAACAACCCAAGCATCTATCAAGAGATGAACGGGTCAACAAGATGTGCTATAGAAATACAGTGAAGTATTATTTAGCCTTAAAAAGGAATGAAAAGCTGACAGAGGCTACAACATGGATGAACCCTTAGATGATATTCTGTTACATGAAATAAGCTAGGAATAAAAGGACAAATATTATATGATTCCACTTACATATGGGTACTTAAAATTGTCAAATAAGAACAAGTATAATTGAGGTTATCGGAGGGACTGGGAGAAGAGGAGCAGGAGTTAGGGTTTAATGGACACCGCATTTCAGTCCACAATAATGGCAAAGCTTCAGGGACAGAAGCGGGAGATGATGGCAAAGCAACAGGATTGTACTTAGTGCTATAAAGTGTAACACTTGCAAACGGTAACCATGGGTTACATATGTTGCACAGCAAGAAAACAAAATAGTAAAAATAATTTATCTTTGGTCAAAATGAAAGTGGAAAAAAAACAGAATAGTAACTTTATATGACTTTTAGGACACCAGAGCTTAGGATTTCCTTGTCCAAACAACTAAACAAAATGTTCCTATTGCAGGAACGGCATTGCCTGCTCTGCTCTTTGATGCTGGTTCAGGAAGTCACAAAAGAGTTCTGCCTAAGTCAATGGTTCTCGATACTCACCTCAAAAACAAATGAAAAGGAAATTACATTCTCAGAGGGGAGAGAAATGTTTGCATCAACTGCTGGAACCCCGGATAGGAAAATGCCACCTGCTACTTCCCCACTCAGGCGAAGGTGGGAATTAGTCCTTGTCTGCCTGGTTCTTGCAGTCTAAACCAGCATCTTACCCTGAACGTCTGCTCCATTTTCTCTCGATGGGTGACTTGATCCAGAGTGCCATCTGTCTGACTCCTTTTCATACCAGTTGTGATGTCAGGGACGTTGCTGAAATCTGCAGGAAAAATGACAGACTCACATGAACTTGGCCACCTGCAGAGTAGGAATGACTGGTTTTAGGGCAAGGAAAGAAGAAAACACTCAAAACCTACAGGGCAGCACACAGTGGCCCTTAAGCACTCTGAAGTTACAGAAGCATTCCTCCAGTTCTCTGAAACAAATTGGGGCTCTAGCTAATTGAAGAAGCAATGCCTTCTGCCCATTTTGATCAAAGGAGACCATTCAAAATACTGAGTTTAAAACCGAGTGTGGTGATACATGCCTGTAATCCCAGCACTCAGGAGGCTGAGGCAGGAGGATTGCTTTGAGTCTGAGGCCAGTCTGGGCTACAAAGTGAAGTTTCACTGTGCAACCTGAACTGCATAGTGAAACCCTGTCTCAAAAACAAAACAAAACTGACTTCAGTGCATCTACAGGCACATATAAGAGAAAGTGGAACCTCCAGAAAACAGTAATGGTCTATAAAATTCTGCAGCTCCAGTTTCTTCTCTTTGCCTTTCCCAAAGTGGTGGTTCCACCCAGAAAAGGACCATATATAGAATTAAGTTAGCCTGGATAAGGCAGTACCTACCGCAAAGGCAGGAACCGTCCCTGGGGGAATTTTGAGAAGCAATAGTATTTAAAAGTACTTGGGTTCTCTCTCTCAGACCCTCAGTCCACATCTCAGAGGCTGCCTGCTGCCCAGTACAAAAAGTGCAGAAGTAAGATGAGCTGCTTAGCCAAACCCATCAACCACCACTCCTTCGCACCAGCCTCCCTCCTCCAATATATACACCTTTGTCTACGGGAAACCAACTACATAATGCACAAAAGAAAAACAGGCCTCATTCCTATGAATTCAACATACATGCGTGCTTCCATCCATGCATTCAGTACTCCTTTTCAGCACTAGCCATTTTCCATGCACTGCACTGGGACAGAAACTACAAGGATGAATCAGACATTCTCAAGGTCTGCTGCTCATCTGGAGGGAGGTGACCACGAGGCAGATGAAGGCAGAGACATGAGTATGACAAACCACAAAGAAAGTCAGGCCTAAAGGACTTCATTGTAAAAAATGTCTGAGCAAAGTCTTCAATCTGAAGGGTGATTGTCGCAAAGATGAAGAAGATAAGGAAGAGTGGGCCGTGGGGAGAAGGGAACCTGCGAGTGGGAAGCAGCTGAGTAGAGACAAATGGTGTGACGATATGAGCACAGCTTGGGGCGGGGTGGCTTACTGAGTGTGGCAGCAGCACAGAGCACAGAAGGGGGGTAAGGAGGAGAGGTGTCCCAGGATGGGCAGGGAGGGCAAGATCCAGGCAGAAAAACAAGGCAGAAAGTCACAGCAACACTGTGGGTTTGAGGCTGAAGGAAGAAGGAGGAGGAGGAGGAAGAAGAGTAACAGCAAAAGAACAAGCAATGGCAGAGAGTTTGAGAGGGTAGATTCCATGATCTCCTCACTGTCATCTATTAAGTATAAGAAGATACAGAGTGGGGTATCAAGGAAAGGCCTGGTTTTGGTTCTTAGGTAACTTGGTAGTTGAGGTCAGAGGACGGGGTAGGAATGGGAACAGCAAGCTTAGTTTTAGTGAAGCTGAGTTGGAGAAACAACTGGACCATCCCATGGTAAGGGTCAGTGGTAAGCCCAGAGAAGTCTTCAGAGACAGATTTGGAAGTCATCAGAATGTACCTGACAGTGAGGCCAAAGGGGTGAATGCCACCCAGCAGACAGAACCTGCACAGTGACACATAAGAGGGCCAAGGAGGAAACCCTGAAAACACCAGTGCAAAGGGGTGTGAGAGAAGGGGCTCTTGTAGAAACTCTCTCTCTCTCTCTCTCTCTCTCTCTCTCTCTCTCTCTCTTTCTTTTTAAAGAGAAGTCTAAGGAAACCAAGAAAGAGCAACAACACAGAAGCCACACAATGTGAAAGAACATTACCTAGGCAACAGAATCAAATTTGCATTATTACTGCCTTTACCTTGTAAATAAAAGGCTTTGGTATTTTCAAAGAGTTACATCAAGCTCAGGAAATATGACACACAGTCCACATATGCATTCATTCACAATGAAGGTTTCTGCAGCACCTACAATACGGCCAGCAGGTACTAAGTACTGCAGATAGATGAACAAGACCACAATTCCCCTGAAGAACTCACTGAACAAGGGCATAAGGAGCTTTGGAGTCTGACGTGCTAGGTGGATGCTAATGAAAATAGCACAGGAGATGTCAAAAGTGGGTGCCAAGTGAATTCTGAGTCATTCATTCAATATATTCCCCAAACTTTGGAATTTAAATGTAGAAGACTCCCTAAAATCACTGTTTCTTACAAAGAGATACTCACTGCTTTCAGGTGAAGAAGAAAAAGGTATGATATTACCCTGTCACAAAACATTTGAGACCTTTCCTGTTAGAATGATGTAGCCCCAGAATAAAGGGCTCAGCAATGCCTTAGTGAGGCTCCTCCTTCACTTTCAGTGCCCCTTAACTCAGTGCAGCCTGCACCATCCTGGGGATAGCCTCAGGAACCGACTCCCATACAGCCTGCTCCCCAGGATCCACAAGGAGGAAGGCAGCTCCAAGCAGTACCTGAGATCTGCCAAGACAGGAGATCTCAGAGCTGGTCCACCACCCAAATTTCACAGAGGCAAAATGTATCCAGGTGTACAAAGAGTCCCCGTGGTGACCAGCACTGTGCCAGTGCTGCCCTGGACACTGACAAGGCACAGGGAGAACCAACCTTGATGTGCCCACAGCTGCTGATCTGGGTCCAAGAGTAAACCTGACCGGGCCCTGCGTTCCTGCAAAAGGCGGGTGCACTGGGAGTTCCTGCTAGCAAAGGAATAAGGAAAATGTACATTCTGAAAGAATAGAGACCTAGTTATGAAAAGAGTGTAGGCCGGTAAAATCTGAGTGCTTATTTACAAAGCTGGTTTAAACAGGCATCCCGTCCTGGGTGCTGAATGCCTACACATCTCCCCACTTACATTCTGCCCACATTCTGAGCAAGGGCTGCTAAAAAGTGAGTAAATATATCTTTCCCCTCACTACAAGAAACTGGCTTGCACCTGGTGCAGCCTCCTCATCAGGACATACATGTTGCAACATGTTTGAGGGGCTGTTTTCCCCTATGGGGTAACACGAAGCATTTGCTTCCTGCCCACCCTGCACTCTATGCTGTATACTATCAACCCCCAGACACCTATCAAAGAGTGACTGAAATGACTGCAGATACAATAAATAACCAATTTATAAACTCAAGTCAGAGAGCTATTTGATTCTGTATACCCTTCTGTCTCTGTTATCTTATTCTTTGTGGAAATTAAGTTTGCATGAAGCCTAAAAGTTGAAAAAAATCTAACATTTAATGCAGCCAATAAGAGCTTCTACCTGGTGATTAATGAGCAGAGGTACAATACCCCAGTTCTTAGTCTTGGCTCCTCCATTAGCTCCTGCTCATTTCAATTTGCTGACTCCTACGAGCAGACAGGTGCCAGGAACTGAGCTCTGCACCAACTACCAAGTACTGCGTCAGGTGCTATAATGAGGCCAGGCTCAGCCATCTTTCTCCTTTAATCAACAAATATTTTTAGGATGGACACCACACCAGGCAGGCTGTCATGGAAAATGACTGCCTCTCCTTCTCCTGCATGCCTTATAGTTCCTGGCAGCCACTGCGGAAAACACAAGGTTTGAGGTAGGATGCACCTAGCAATTCAGTTTTTTCCTGAACTATGCATCAGTACATCCTCCATTGGTGCCACTGTCAGCCAAGTGGCTGGCAAGCCCAAGTCCTTTACAATTAAAGGGCAAGACCTGTGTCACAGTGACAGCCTGGGTACCAACTTAAAAATAGAAACATCAGGAAATGCTAAAGTTAAGATCGCCTCACCCACGCAGCTTGTAGTCGGAATTTAAAGTTTAGAGTTACATCACTCCCAAATCAAACTGAACAGTTAATATGCAACAGTTCAAGCTTTGCCATTTATTCTTCCTGTCACATAAGAAGCACCAGCATATCCAGGTGCTGAGTCTGACAGGCACGAGGAGGAAAGATTTCTTTGGAAATGGGTGTCATTGGGAAACCTGAGAGAGGGCTTGGTGTGCTAGCATCCCACCTGTAGCCTACTCTTAAGGAAGCCTGATTGTCACTTTAGCAGGCCACTATGACGTTTGGCTCATCTAGCTGATGCCATCCCATAATCCCAGTCTTGCTGTCTTCTTCCTCCTTACTCAATCAGGTAGCACAAGAACAGACACTAAAGTTCCTCCCAGCCATGGGGACCACCTGGGTGGCTGCCAGCAGACCCTAGAGACCCCGAGCAGCTTTTGGCTGTAAGAGGGATGGAAGGGTAACTGTCTTACAGCAGCCAGAAACTGGGTCAAAAAAAAGTAATCTGCCCAAAAATCTGACAATGCCTCCAGAGTCCTTAGGAACAAAAACATGGGAAGAGAAACTGAAAGAAAAATTTCAAAATGGTATCAACCTGTGTCTAAAACCAAGAAATGCAAAACGATATCAATAAAACATTTTCATTCTTTCCCCATGGGAACAGTAAAAACTTTTTTAAAAATTAATGATGGTAATGATTTGAATGTGTCCCCCAAACATTGATGTCCTGGAAAGTTAACTACTCCAAACAGGACAGGGCTGAGAACTAGAAGCTGACAAGGTATTTAAATCATGAAATTAATGACATTATACAAAAGGCTCCGGGAAATGAGTCCTTTCCCTTCCACTTTTCACCACTGTGCATCATCCCGGAATTGAAACTGCCATGCCTGCCAGCACCTTTGATATTGGACTTCTAGCCTCCAGAGCTGTAAGCCAGTAAATTTCTCTTTAGAAATTACCCAGCCTTTGGTACTCTACTATAAGCAGCACAGACTAAGCAGTCATAGCGTAGAAAGGCTCTGGTTTAATTTGTTGACTAAGGATTCATCAGGAGTAGACTAAAGGAGGGTTCATGACAACGGAAAAAAAATTTTTTAATGCTAGAGATCAAACCCAGGCCCTTATCTATACTAAGCACAGGCTCTACCACTAAGCTACACCCTCAGCTATTGGAAACTGTTTTTAATCTATGTTTTGCACACTTCAAAGTATTTATTAGAGTACACTGATTATCAATACTATTAAGGAAAATGGACCAAACATGGGAAGAAACAGCACCAAGGAGGTTTAGGAGGCAGTTTATTACGTTGGTAGGCCTGACTGGGATCTCTCCCAAAGTCTCAGCCCTGCCTGGCAGGATTTTGGGGCTTTTATAGGGAAAGCAAGCAGGTGGTACAAAAGTAGATTTGGCACATTATGATTGGAAGGTTGGCTGACATCACAAGCTGCTGAGAGAGTTTAAACGTCTCAAGTTACATTGCAAGACCATCAGTTAAACAAGCATGGGTTGGTTACACAAAGGAAGAAATGTTCTGTATCAGGCTCATACAAACATGTCTGCTTGGTCTTGGCAGGCACTCTTGGCAGGCTTTTATTTAAAATTTTAATTTCCCTTTCACTATTGGACCTAAAATCCCTTCTTTGATAATACATATTTTTATCCTATCCTGAAATAAAAACCATACTTACTATAATCTACTTACATAATTTCATATAAAGCAATCTACTGTCCTAACAGTAATACAAGGAGAAAAATAAATGGGAAGTAATTTTTAAAAGAAGATGTGTTTTAACATGTAAATGGAAGACAAAAAACCATTCCATGAAGCAAGTGTCCACTACCAGCCTTGCAGGGAATCATGATAACTGGGCCACAGCTCTACTCTGGTCAAGGCATTCTGGTGATGTTGCTATGATGACATAATTTTTCAAAATGCAAAATCTCTTGACAAAGTTTTGAACAAAATAAAAAGACACAGGTCGCTTGATTTATTGGGTTGTCACATCCCTAGAAAATTCAATGCACCCTTTAGCTGTGGAAAACAATGACTCATGTTTATTTATAACATAAGAGGGCCAGGGATATAGCTCAGTGGCACAGTGCTTGCCTGGCAAACATGAGATCCTAAGTTCAATTCCAAGTTCCAAAAATAAATAAATAAAGTAAGAGTGAGTTCTTGCTCCGATCATTATCCTCATATTTTTTTTCCAACTCCACAAAGGTCCAGTAGAGCAACCTGCGGGGTGCAGGACTGATCTGAGCACTGCAGAATATCCAGTAATCACAGCCCTGACCACCAAAATGCCACTGTCCCTAAACCATCAAGCATAAGCAAAAATGGATCCGCGAACTTCCAAACTGTCACCTGGAGGGCAGTACAACACCCCTTGGAATCTCCTATGCCTCTCTTCTTGTTCAGGACCTTAACTTTTTCTTCAGTGTGTCAGAGGATAAAAAATATACCAAAAGCACCCAGAGGAGGGGCCCAGTGGACACTGGGCCCTTATTCCCTAAAGAAGATATAACGTGATTACTAGATCAATTAAAAATACAGTGTCAGGTAAACAATGTAGCATTGTTTAATTGGAACTTTCAGGTTCAAAGTATGTTTAATTGATCAGATTATCTAAGAAATCCCTTCTGATGTGAAAACTATAGCATAATCTACTGTCGTGGCTTATGTCTAGATGTCCCCCCAGAACCTCATGCTTTTCAGGGGAGGCTGAAGTTTTTCTGGGAGGCTGGAACTAGACTGTGTGATGCTGGGATCAAGGGCATGTGACTGCTAAATTAGTTGGTTTGACATAGTTCTGGGTAGGACTAAGAGTACTCCAATCTGGGTGTGAGTGCTACGTGCCCTTAGGAATAAAATGTAAGGGACAGAAAAAGGGCTAGTGTCATTGCTTGTCACTTGCTTGCTGCTTTCTGCCTGCCCTGCTTTGCCATGAACCATTTCTCCTCTGCCATGCCACCCTGCCTTGGAGCCAGCCAACCATGAACTGAAAGCTCTATAAACTGTAAGCCAAATAAACTTTTCCTACTTTAACTTTAGGTGTTGGGTATTTTTGTCTTGGCAATGAGAAAAGACATCTTCCAAGAGTGAAAAATACCTAAAAAATAGTATCAAAGAAGTTGCAAAAGAATACTAAATGATTTGATCAAGTTTTCAACTGTATAATTCACTGTGGCATTAGAGTTTGACATTTAATATGCATATTCTTTGACATTTAATATGTATATTCTACTATCTACTCCTACTCAGATAATATAGTTTATGTGAATTATGCTCTTAATTTACTGTTTTTCTGTTTCCTTATTCAATTTTTCAGAAATTCTACTGGGCAATTCCATAAAAGAGCAGCATACAGAGATTCACAAATTTTAGATCAGAAAATAAACTCAGAAATTATCCCATTCAAATACCTAAATGTACCAATAAACCTAACTAAAAAAGATAAATTATTTCATTCAAAACCTTTATCTTATGTATCTTTTGGGTGTTTTTCTTAACTATAAATGCAATTTTAAGAAAATACAAATATTTTGGTAAATCAAAGCTGCCAGTTGAAGGATAATAACATTATGAAATACAAAATAAAAATGTTTGTTCCACTCTCCAAGATTTATGCCCTATTATAAAACTGCATTCATGTTCATGAGACTCAGTTATGGTACAAAAATCACACTGAACATTGTGTTCATTTGCAAAGAAAAGCTTAACATCTCTCAGCTTTTAAATTTTAATGTGCAAACTTAGCATAGCAATGCTTATTTTTTCACTAATTTAGATTTCCCTAAATTCTGTTCAAGCTTTTTCTTTTAAATGCAGTGGTTTGTGACACTTTTCATTAATGACATTTGCTGTGCTCTCTCATCCAGGCAAGTATTACTCATCGTTCAAGGAAACAGAACGAAAAGAAAACCATTTAAATGAAATAATAGATGCATTATTCTGTAAGAGAGAAAAAATGACTGAGTTGAACAGATTCAAAAGTTAGTCAAGACCTAAACTGTACTATTAGCTAGATTACTGTTTAATATTACTTCTAAAAATAGATAAAAATCAATCTACTTCTCTCACTATGTCTTAAGACTCCTTATTCTTTTATTGTTATTTTTGTGTCTAGGGAATTCAGCAGCAGTTTGAATGTTACTGTAAAGCTTGCAGAGAAATAAATTCTATCACAGCATAAACGTCATGCCAAAAAATGTAAATTTCATTAATCTTCCAAGTTCACTTAACCTGAGGCCACAACCCAATCAGTGATGTTCTTGATATAGCAAATTACAAAGATGAAGAGAGAGAAGCAAATGCTGGCAATAAATGCTCCTTAACATAAGGTTAAATTTTGTGATAAGGAGTTTAAGGCGGGTATCTTAACACCCATATTTATTTTTTTAGTGTTACTTCTATGAATTATTTAATTATATGAATTTTACTATCTTATAAAATATTTAACAGGAAAATATCAATAAAATGAAGTATTTAGTTATTAATACTTAGCCAACTTCTTTAGCTTATCTGATCCAAGTCATCATTGGTGGCTGAATCACCTCATCAATCACTTTCGACCTCCTCCCACAGTTGCAAAAGTGGTTTTTCATGTGACATTGCACTGAATTGGGCTAACTCTATACGAAACACTGAGACAAAACATTTAATAAAACAACTTATAAATGCACAAAAATGTAACATGCAGCATAAGGTGGGTATGACTCACCTGTTGATACACAGGTGCCAAGTTGGGGGACACAAAAATCGCTTCCTATATTCCCTCTGTGCAGCTACTCAGACACACATCCAGCATCCATAATACAAAAGTAACTATTTTCATTACAAAATTATGATCTAGGTGTATTTAACCCAACCTTACACTCTTAAGAGCAGGCTGCCATGACCTGTGCATTTGTCCTCAGGTAAATATCCTCAGAGTACAGAATACTTAAGAGCATCAGGAATATGGCAGACATTTTCAAAGGAGGAATGTGCCACCAGTCACCAGCACTGACTGCAACATGCAGACCTTTTAGAGAGATAGCAGAAGAAAAATTACATGACACATCCTTGTTTTGCATGTAGCTTGACCCAGGCAGCATGCTCTGCCTCAAGAAAGAAGGCAAAGGGCCTCCCACTGTACCTTATCACAGTGCCAGTGAAAAATACAAATCAATGACAAAAGAAATCATCAACCAAGATTCTGGGGGCACCTGGCACTAATAACCACCCAGGCCTACAGGACTACCCCATTGCCACACTTATCAGCTTTAGGGACAGGAAACAGACAATGCTGTATTTCAGATGATTAAAGAATTTTAATAAAGTAGAATTTCAATTCAAAACTTATGAACCTCTTACTCAGAGTTCCATTTCAAGACACTGTGAGGAAAAAAAAAAAAACCTAGAAAAGAGTCCATACAAGATGGTAGAAAAAAACCTGAGCAACATCTGATTTCAGTAAGTCCTCTTGCTCTACTGCATTAAAATTAGGTTAAAATAGAATATTATTCAGCCATTAAGAAGGATGAAGAACTGCCTCATGCTACAGTGTGGGTTAACCTAGAAAACACTGAGTTAAGTGAAAGAGACCAAATGTGATAAGCTATGTGTTGTACAATTGCACTGCAGTGTTAAATGTCCAGAATAGGTCAATTCATTGGAATAAAATAGATCAGTGGTTGCCAGGAGCTTGGGGATGTAGAGTGGAGACTGATTTATTATGGGTTCAGGGTTTCTTTCTGCGGTAAATATTGCAGAATTAGATAGTGATCGTAGTTGCACAGTTTCATGAACATATCACAAACCACTGAACTGGACACTGTAAAAGGTGAACTATATGGAATATGAATTACACTATTTTACAAAAATAGGAATGTCAATGTATATTTTGCAGGAAAGAAAGGAGAATTACAGTAAAACACCATAAGTTTGTTTTAAAGAACCACATCACCAAAACCAAAACAAAACAAAACAAAAAAACCCAAATCACATGAAATACTTGCTCACATTTTACAAGCTCTATGAAAATCACTATGAATCATCAAAAAGGCACAAGAATGAAACTATTCCTGTAAACACTGACCTTTCTCCAAGCTGAGAAAATCTTAGATGACCACAAGGCAGTCAGTTCCTCATCACCACCCCAGCCCCAGACAAAGACCAAGATAAGATGACAAGGACCATATCAATTCAGTAACATCTAAATATGCTTTACTACAGGGCAAATTAGTACTTTTGTACTCCATGTATATTGAGAGAGATCTTTAAAAGGAAAAAAAGTGGTTAAAAATCCAGACATTTTCCTCAATGCAATGGGAAAATGAGACAAAACAATTACCCTTATCTGGAGTTGACAATGACCTTGCCCAAGTCACCAGTGACTTCACGTGTCTCTGCCTTGATTTACCCAGCTGTGAGAGGAAAATGATAATAACACATCTTGGCTCCATTGGGGTGATACAGGGGATAATTAGTGTTCTAAGAGCTCTTTGTGATCTTTGTGTCAAGACAGCCTGCTATTACCACAAAGACTTAACGAACACCTTCTCCACAGCAGTCAAGACCTGACGCTATTTAAAGAGGTAATGAGATTCACTGCAAAATCAAAATGGAATGCTTGATCCATTACTTGTCTTCCTTCACTTCATAAACTTTTATAAGAAATGCACATTCCTACTGTTGTTACATTCTTACTTTAATCCTTTTAAATAAATTAATCCTAGAGAAAGGAAAAAAGCTTAAACAGTTTTGCCCAATCCCTTGTTTTAAAGTAAAAGAAATGGGAGTTAACAGGAACCTGCCCAAGGTCACGTAAAATAAGGTCAAGAACCAGAATGCAAATAACCTTACTCTCAAGCTGTACCCTTTTATAAATGCTGTTACCCACAAGTTACACTCAAAACAAACTGTATTTTCAGCACTGACCTATACTGGTGATGCAGAAATTATTGTTCCTTCTAGTTATGGTTTTGTTCTACATATGTCACAGTTACCCAGTCAACCCGTTAAAACTGCAGAACAGGGCAGGTGGGGGGCACCAGCTGGGCTCTTCCATGTGCAGGGATGTGCAGTGAGGCTCTCTGATGCCTCTCCGGGGCATCTAGTTCTCTGCTAGGCACAGCTGTGGGCCA
>RJWM01004305.1:0-15816 GCA_004363535.1 Dasyprocta punctata | reverse complement strand
CTGGGATTAAAGGCGTGTGCCACCACGCCCGACTTCAGCAACATTATCTTAACTTTTCATTAAGAGGGTCCTGATAACTTTGCTTTCATTCTGTAGCTGATTATTCAATGTGTGCAATTTACCAGGAGGTGCACTAGCTGCTGATTTAAACATCTCTGCATTCTTCCAAGTCTCAGTTTTCAGTGGTAGGCACATGATGACATGCAGCAGACAGATACTGCAAAGCAAGCAGTACTAACAGACAATGTCTTTAGAGTTCAAAACGGGGAGAGCCTCTGACCCTTCTGCTGTGCCCTGCAGGCAGTCCATACTTTGCAGACTGTAGCCCTAAAACAGAAGCACCCCACTTGAGTGCTCATTCACTCCTGCAAATTCCAATTCCTAAGAAAAACTGTAAAACTTCTATCCATACCTCACTTGTAAACGTGCCCAATACATGTCTTCATCTTCTCTCATCAGTGAGTACACACTGACCTACTCAAGTTCAAAGGACGTCCACAGGGGGCTGAAGCCTTGCTGGCTGGGCACACCTGGTGACTGGCACTCAGAATCAAGAAGCATAGCTCTTACAGTAGCTCCCTTTTATCCACAATCATTTTCCATAAAATAATAATGATGAAATTCAATAAACATGCAAATAATTTTTGCTCACACTACTACACAATGATGCTTAAGCTTCACAGAAGCCAGATATAAGCACACATCAATGGAAATACAAAAGTCAGAATTAAATTCACAATGGTGATTTAGGAAAAAATGATGCATTGGAAAGATAAGTAAAGTGGTAGATGGTAACTTGTCCTTCCACGTGGCAGCTTATGATAGCCTGGTTGGCAACTCCAGATTCCACAGCAAGTCCCTTGGGAGATCTTTGGGAGGAGGGACAGAACTCCTAGTGGAGGACACACAGTAATTTGGTTAACAATTGCATATTCCTATTACCAAGTAGGTTTTCCCAGAATTACCAACAAGTAACAAAATTGGATAATTTGAACTTTGTGACATTTTCATTACATGTTAGAGATGCTAAGGGTGACCAAAAAAAAGCCTAAAAGACCAAAAGATTTATAATAGAAATGTTCAATTTACAATCAGATTATTGTAGTATCAGAAATAAATTTATAAGACACAACAGACCATAACTGGAGTGTCTGACACAAAAGGAACTGATGTGCTGTAATTGCATTTAAAAAGTTTATTGATTTTTTTTCTCTATAACCAAATGTATTTACCTTACAGAAGAAGTAAAAAGCTTTAAGCAGGCAACTTGTCAAACACCCTCCTTTTCTCTGTTAATTTTGATGAATTTTGTAGGATTTTATAGATACATTTTCAGTATAAGCCATTTCAAAATCATCTGGAAGCAGGTGAGTTATTCTGTATAAACACAGAGGCTTAAGAAACACGTCCCAGCTGGTGTGGTGGCACACACCTGTAATCCCAGCACTTGGGAGGCTGAGGCAGGAGGATCATTGCAAGTTCGAGACCAGCCTGGGCTACCAAGTGAGCTCAAAACCAGCCTGAACTGCATAATGACCCTGTCTCATAAATACAAAAAAACAAAAAACAAAAAAACAAAAAAAGAAACATGTTCCAAGTTGTCCTAGCCTGAGCCCTGAGCAGCTCCCCAAGCAGGCATCCCCCCTTGCTGAGGGCGCTCCCCCTTCTGCGGCATAGGCCGATACCTGGGAGGGGCCTGCTCCTCTCATGCCTACTCCAGCTAGTCTCACTGTCCCACTGGTCAGGGTGTGTCACATCTCTGCTCAAATTCTTGGGCTGACTCCTTGCTTCCCTCAGGTACACAGCACACGTTAGGATAGAACCGAGGGCAGCCCCAGCAGGTGGGCCTTTTAGCGCTCAAGACAGTGCTCAGAATCCTCCTTGGTGTTCTCCCATTTCCCCATCTGTCCTTTCACAGCTGCAGCACCACTCTTGTACCCTAGGCACAGGCAGCACTGCACTGCACAGGTCCTTTGTTCGTTGTTTTGAGACACAGTTTCACTACATCACCCACGCTGGCCCTGAAGTCACGATCCTCCTGCCTCGGCCTCCTGAGCGCTGGGATTCCAAATGTGCCAACATGCCCTGATTCCTATGCAGGTCCTTAAACATGTCACCTATTGATACATCTTGGTGACATGCAACAACTACTGTCCCCTGGCCTGGAAAGCTCTTCTTCCAAATGTCTGCAGGGCTCCATTCCCTCCCCTTCTTTGATCCTTTGTTCCAATGTGTCCCTTGTTCTCCAAGGAGTGATCTGTTTACAATCACAACCTGAGCCCCACTCCTGACGTCCCCTGCTCTGACCTCTTTTTTTCCATTGCATTGAGTCCCATGTGTATAACATATGATCTACTATCCATTGTGCTATGTTTTGCCTATTTTCTACTTCCATATATTATAATATAAGCAAACCTCACAGGGGGGCTTTTATATGCTATGCCCATTCTCCACCTCAGATAACAGTCACTTCCACATAACAAGCAGTACTGAGCATTTGTGAAATGAACAGATGAAGGAAAAAAAATGTTTTAAAGATTTTTTTTTTCTGGAGGCCACTACTTTCTTGTCTGACCCTGAGGATGTTTTTTTTGGTATTGTTTTGTTTGTTTGTTTTGAGGCAGAGGCTAAGTCACAGGCTGGGCTTGAATTCATGATCCTCCTGCCTCAGCCTTCCACTGTGCTGGGATTACAGGTGAGTGCCATTATCCCCAGCTCTAAGTATGCTCTTTGCGGGTGATGAAAACTATCATGCAGTGGGAAACTGTATTTCACTTAGTCTCTGAATTCAGGATTCAGTACAGAAATGATTCCAACTTTAAGGTAAAAAAATTCCCAACTCAAATTATTTGCACTATGCTTTTAACCATGAGATATAAACAAAGATCTGATTCCCTTCTTAGCTATAAGTTTAAATAAACTACAATTGAGATAGAGTATCAGTCTTACCATTCTGTTGAAAAATAAGGTGAATGTTAAAAGTAGAAGACTTGGGAATTTTGTTCCTTTTCATATCCTGGGTCCTGTTACTCCTCTGCACATTGACTGAGTGGTTCTACTTTTACCTGGAGAGTTATGAGCGATAAAAACGTAGAGTCCCTAAGCTTCAGAGTACCTCCACCTACTTAAGTGCTCTGCGGAAGGGATGAGAAGGGACCTCTGGGCCACAGGAAGCCTCACCTCTCAACCCATTCCTGCCCAGCCCTGGCCTTCCCCACCTCTTCCTGTGGCCGTCAGCAGCTCCAACGCACGACCCTGGCTAGCACCGGGTGGCCCATCAGACTGCATCCAGATGTGACCAGACCACTCTGGAACTCTTTCCCTGAAGACCCTTCTCCCCCGGGGTGGCTTACCAGCCCCCCCTTGTCACCTGTCCCAGGTAACTCCCACACACACCTTGTGCCACCTCTCCAGCAGTCCCGAAGGACTCATACACTTCCCCAGAGCCTGGCTCCCAGCCCCTGGAATGTGCTCTGCCTCCTCATCCACCTCTGCACCCTGCAGAATTGAACACAAGGGAGCCCCTCTCTGGGAAGCGACCCTGAAACCTGGACGTCAGCCTTCTCCTCCTGTGGACTGGGGCAACCCTTCTCCAACAGCCCTCTGCAGCATCCTGGGGCCACTAAGACCTTTGAAGGCCTAAGGTCAGAAATATTTTCACAATATACAAATGTCATCTTCTGCCTTCTCCCTGAGGACATCTGCATGAATGGTGCAAAGCAACAGCTCCAAACTGTCCTAGTCACACTTAAAAGAAGCAACACAGGAAGCTGAGTGTGTTGGCACAGGCCTAAGGAAGGAGGGTTGCCACAAGTTCGAAGACAGGGAAGGGAGGAGGGGGAGAGGAAAGAAGAGAATGGGAGAGAGGGAAGAAGGGAGAGGGAGAGACATCCTCAGTAAAGCAATTCAAAGTATTAATGTTTTTGAATCCTGGCCTTTGCAGACATTTTCTGGAAATATGTTCAACTCCTCAGCTGCATCCCTCATGAAGACATCGGTAGTTTTGAGAAAAAGCACTTAGACAACTATGATGCAAACTGAACTATTTCACAGAACACAATTTTTACTCAAAAAACAACTAACAGGAAATATATCCTTCAAAATGAACAAAGTGAGCCTTTTAAGAAAACAATCAATAAATTTTTGCATATAATTCTACTTTTCCAGCAAAACTTAGAATTCTAGAAAACCTATACCCACAACTGTCCCCAATATTAAAGATTTTTCCAATGAGATTTGAATGTAATTTTTACTATTGTGTATGAACAATTTCCATACTTGAAAGATGGCCCCATACTTTCCAAATTTACAAATGTTACAAAATAATGCATGAGTAAAAGATCCATTTTGAAATAAGAAATGAATTTGAAATGGATCTTAAAGTTACCAAGTAAGAAACGCCACCACCATCATCTCAGATTCCATATTACAACTAAACTTGAAGAAATGACCATTTTTTGAATTTTGGAGTAATACCAAAGAACGATAATTATCTGAAAGGGCTATAAAAAATACTCCTCCATTTTCCAACTACATTTATCTGTGTGTGACTGAATGCTCTTCAAATAACTTCCACCTCAACAATACATGGGACATCAATACAGACAAAATAAAAAAACTGATGTGAGAACTCAGCTGTCTTCTTTTAAAATACACAATGAAAAGATTTGCAAAAATCTAGATTAAGGCTACTTTTTCATTTTGGAGGGGGGAAAACACTGTGTTAAACATATATTTAATGCATTAATATAAAATTAATATGCTGTTTCTAAAGAAAAAATTAAATTATTTTGAAAATTTCTACGATAGTAAATACCCCATTGCTGGGAGTGGTGGCACACGCCCATAATCCAAGCACTCCGGAGGCTGAAGCAGGAGAAACACAGTGATTTGAAGCCAGCCTGGGCTCCATAGTGAACTCAAGGCCAGCCTGAATGACAGAGTGAGACCTTGTCTCAAAAAACAACAAAAAACAAAACAAAAAATAAATAAATAAAAAACAAAAATAAAAGGAAATACCCCACAAAATTAAAGCTCTTTAAGGTTTATAATGATTTTTTTTTAAAGTAAAGGGCCTGAGGGAGACCAACAAGTCTGGTCCCAAACTGTGGAAGCAGAGCCATTGCAATGGTAGGTGCTGACTGCCCACGCCTCTGCCTCTCCACCACAGCACCCCAGCGGTGGGGACTGTGTTTACTCATTTTTGGATCTCTGCCATAAAACACAGTGCTTGTCATGTAAACATGAGTTTTTGTCGTATGGTCCTGGGAGTCAGAAAACCCAGGCCAGCAGGGCCACACTCCATCCGTAGGTGGGGAATCCCTTTAGGGAGAACTGTGTCCATTCCTTCACCAGTGGCCGGGGCCCACCTGTTTCCATCTTCACATTCACTTCTCGGTTCACTCTTTCCTGCCTCCCTTTAGTAAGGACCCTCTGGTGACACTGGGGCACCCACATAAGGCAGGGTAATGTCCTCATCTCAAGGTCCTTCCCTTAATCCCATCTGTAAAGTCTCTTTTGCCATATTCACAGGTCCTGTAGATTACATGGACATTTGAAGGGTGGCTACCTTCCTGCTTACTACACTCATGTACTAAGATAGTGAAATCAAACATTGCACTATCACCATTTCTCCGAATATTTAACTTTTCTAGGGCAGGATGAAAAGGAAACTAAGAACAATGGTTATCCTTAGAAGAGAAACTCAGTGGATTGAAGCCAGGCAGGTAAGAGTAATTATGTTTTATTTATTTAACACACACTTATATGATCTTTACTATGTACTAGGGACTGCCCAGTGCTTCCCAAACACTGACTGATTGATCCCATAAAAATCCTAAACCATTTTGACTTACTAAAACTAAAATAGGTTAAGTGATTTGCCCAAAGTCACACAGTCAGTCAGTGGGACAGCCTGGAGCTAGAACTTGAACCTGAGATGACCATGCTTTTCACTATACAGTTTTGAGGGATTCAGCTATCACTGTTATGGTTTATATGTTGTGTCAACTTGAGAAGTCTAGAAGCTTAATTAAATAACTCGGCAGTTCTACATCCTGGGGTGTACAGCACAAGCAGTTACCAGTTCATTGTGTCAATTTGAGAAGGTCAGAAGTTTAACTGAGAGACTGAGCAGGGAGCCAGGGTTCTTACTTTGTAAATATTCTCATCCAGTGCAAAGGAAGACAAGGAGATTTGCGAGTGCTGCACCCACCCTGGGAGGGGGGGCGCTTGTGTGTAATATAAGGAAGGAAAAGGAGGCTTACTCTTGCACCCCTTTTTACTCTGACTGCTTTTGCTCAGCTGCTGCCTTGAAGTGCTGCCCCAGTGCCATGCCACCCTGCCTTGGAGCCAGCTTATTATGGACTGAAACCTCCAAAACCTGTAAGCTAAATAAACCTTTCCTTCCCTAGTTTCCGGTATCAGGTGTTTTGTCTCACCAACTAATTAAAAGTAACCAAGACACACTGTTTAACCTTTCATACTGTTGGAATGTCAGACAATGTACATTTGTTACCAATCTGAAAAACTGAAGATAGTGTCAGTAATACAGTTGTTTCTAAAAATGAGAGCTGAAGAGGTACTCGCACTTGGTCCTTTCATGTGTCTCAATTCCTTCGTAGTGAGGAATAGTCAGGAGTATCATTTCATACCGAAGCCCATGACAAAAGAAAGGATAAACATGGAACACAAGCAAGCATCACTGGGCAGCCAGCACTCCTAACATCCACAGGAAAAGTGAGACATGTTTTCTTTATTGGTGTAATGGCCCATTAAAGTTTCTCTGCCCCACAGTGAACTCATTTCACAGAGCTGCACTCTGCAGACCTCTGGCTCACTCTGCACGCCCAAGAGACTCCATGTCACCAAAAATGCCCATGCATCTCTTCAAAGTGGCATGGCCAACAGGTGTTTCAGACAGTGCTAGTGCTCTCAGACAGTTTCAGATTTTTACCTGAACGATTATATTTGCACTAAACATTTAGAGAGCTATTACAGGACTGGTTTTTATCCAAAATGCTAGCAAACCTTATTTATCAACTTCTCCCTGGACCCCACCATTCCTTATCCTTCTTGCTGTGGGGAGTTGCATTACTACCAGCAATGCCTATCACAGCCGGCAGGGTACTATCCTGCCATTCATTTCAGGTCTGCAACCTGTGCTTCTGCAGTGCCCAGTCCAAATGCTGACATTTCAGGAACCGTTCTCTGTCTCTAAGCTCAAGAGTCCATTTCTTCAACTCTGGAGTTCTCGTATTTTCATGAAGACAAAAATTAGAGAACACCCTCCCCCTGCCCCACTGACCTCTAATTTCCTTCTCTGCAAAAAGTTTTTAAATTTTTTAAAGTGAATTCTTTCAGAATCATTATATTTTGTGCTCTACTTTTGAAAATAGACACTAACATCTAATTCATCTTTATCTGCAAAATGTATCGAAAAAGAAGTGAAAAGATGATTGTGAGAAAAAAAAAGAAACATTCATAAACGAAACTCGGTTACATGAGGAAATTAGTGTCTGAGAATGTAAATTCCCTCTACTGCTAACAGAAAGCCACATGCTCATTCCTACTGATGCTCTGAAAACTACCTGCAGCACAGTTATAAGGAACCAAGCATTCTGAGACCAAAACCCCAAGTCCTGGTAAAACCAGTATTTCCCAATCAAAAAAAAAAATTTTTTTTTTACTTAAAAAAAAGTGCACCACCCTTCTTTAGGAACACTAATGTTTTTATATCTGGGAATCTGGGGTATCCGCCAGACAGACTCAGTGACAGCAGTTTTACACATAAACAGAGCATTCTCCAAGCTAAATGCTGTTAGTCATTCTAAACAAACTATGGAAGCCAAAATGCCCTCACTCTCATAAACAGGAAATAATTGGGTCTGCCACATCAAGCCTGGTCTGGAATTCTTTCCACTGGTAAAAAGCTATACAATGGACACACGCATTCACCCCCAGAGAGCAAATTTAACTCTAACTGGCTTCTGGTTGCTTAAAGCTCTGTACCACTCAGACATCAGTTTAAAGAGCCAGGGATTCAAGGGGTGGGGGCTCAAAAAGATCCTCAGGCCACAGTTACTTTCACATCTGGAAAGCATTTGCAGGATTCACACTGCCTAGGTGGAGCAGGAACACAGGTCTATTTTGTCTCCTGCCAAATCTACCCGCTATTCTAACCAGGCTGTTTATAGCTGGCGAACACATCAGTGCTACAAGAAGTCCAGTGTGCACATAAAGACTCGTTCAGAAACTCTATGCCCAATGAGACTTTCCTAAAAGCTGCTGGAACTGTTCAAAAGATGGCAAACACCGGAAAAGGAATTTTCATACATAAATCACAAAAGCAGCATTAACAGGATCCCAGTATAAACAGCTTTGGTTGGGCCAATCCCTTCAATGGTGGCCTTGTTGGCTCTAAAATAACACTGGCCTCTTTGGGGAATTCCAGTGGTAAAATTAATTCTGTCTATAAAAAGTCTTCACAGATGATATTTCTGCTCAAGTCAAATATAACCCATGGACATTTCCTCTCCCTGCTACGGATAACTAGAACAGAAATTCAACCCTTAGAGGCAAGAATGAAATGGCCATTCATGTCTCAGGAGGCAAAGGTACTCAGTACTGAACAAGGTGTGTTCCCATGTATCCTGCTTCTCAGGACCACAGATGCTAGAAGGCCAGGCCAGGGACTGATGAGAGCTCTTCACTTCTCAGCGTGCTCCTCTGCTGGATGGTGCAGGGCCGGAGCTGGGGCTCAGGGGTGTGCTCTGAGCATTTAGACAGTGATGGTGAGAATCTGACACCTCCTTCAATCCTCAAAAACTCACAGGATTCCTGAAACAGCATACAGGCTGCCCAGAGGCCACCCAGAGTCTCAGTGGCGGCCAGCCACAGCGGCTGGGGAGAGGCAGCATTTGCACTGCCCTAGACTGCCTGAAGAAGGCGCTCTGGGGGCAGGACCCAGGCATTCACATTTTCCTAAACTCCTCGAGTGAGGCTCGGGCCTGCACTGTGAAGTGTGGGACCCATTTCATTAAACACTGCACAGACCAAGGAATCTCAACTACCAACAGGGTGCCTTTTTTCTAGAAAAACACAAAGCCTCAATAGCAACCCGCAACCACTTCCCTGCCTCTTTGAGACCTGCCACTGTGACTATCACTTCTTTCAATCAGAGATACAAAGATAGAGCTTTCTTCCCCTCCAGCCTATCAAGAGACTAAAGCTAACCAATATAAATGTCTGAATGTCTGACCAAAACCCAAGATAGACCGAAAGCCCTGAGCTCACTGTAGCTTGTTCCCAGGGTTTCAAACTCCTCCCCTACCTTCTTTCTTTCTTTTTGTACTTGGTATTGAACTGGGGGCCTTCACACCAAGCTACATCCCTAGACGCTTTCTTAAATTATTATTTATGTTGAAGTAGCGTCTTGTTAAATCGCTATGCTGAGCAGGTTGGGTCTGAACTTGCAACCAGCCTCAGCCTCTGAGTGTTGTCTTATAGGCGTGTGCTGCCACGCACAGCTAAGGAAATACAGATGGCTTTTACTCCTTCAGTGCTGGGGCTGGAACTCAGGGCCTCACACATTCTAAGCACACTCAGGAAGGGGGTCAATAAATATTACATTGGAACATCCAAAACATGCACCAAACAAATGCTTAAGGATTTCTTCTTCCTCCACCTTCTGTTGTTCTTATGGCTTCTATTTTTTAAAAAAACAGGTATTCTCCTTCCGAGAGTCATTAACAAGCAGAGAACCAGCTTCTCTGAAAAAGGGCATAAAGGCTTCCATCTTTACAGGTACATAGCCACCTTCTAGTAATGGGAATTTAAAGGAAGGCAGACTAAAGTGACCACTGGTAAGCATAATTCAAAGTTGCGTATATTAAATACTGTTTTACAAAGTCATTTAAAAGTTCATTTGTGTAAGCTTTCATTTTTTACAGTTTTATATTTCATGGCAAAAGCAAATCAAAGTAACATTCAATAAAATATTAAACCGAGAAGGAAAGAGCAGAGAGGAGAATCAGGGTTTCAGATACCTGCCCCTGGGGACTGGGCTGGGCATGCTGTGCGCATGACTTCCCTCAATTTCCCAGCAGCCCATGAGGCAGGGGAGAAGCTCAGACTCTAGAAGAGGAAATTGAGGCCCAGCATCTTCATGGGACTCCCACAAAAGCAGAGTATGAGCCAAGGACTGAGCATGGAAGTCACTTTGGAAGGGGATCTGGAGAGCAGGAAGTGAGACAGGAAGAAAGCTCGAGGGAGGTATAGAAAAGGCTGCTGTGTGCAGCTAGGCTCAGTTGCAGGGGTCCTCTGAAGAACAGGACGCACAAGGGAAAAGGAAGATGGGTAACATCTTCCAAGGCCCATATCACTGGCTGAAGGCGCCAGTGAGGGCTGCACAACCCAGGACCAGAACCTAAGTCTGACTCAGAGCCTGTGCTCTTCCCAAAGCTGCTTCTCAGCCCCTCCACAACCCAGGTGTCCCTTGTAAACAACATAAAATGCACAAATGAAAGGTTCGATCTTTTTTCTTTTTAGATTTCTCACCCACACAAATCATATTTCATTTTCCCTCCAACCTTCAAAATAGACAAACTTCTTTGTGAGATGTTCAGTCATAGACATTTAACTTCCTTTATAAGCCATGCAACTACCCTCAAACAGAAGAAAAAGAAAATTCATGTTTGTAAAGTGTATAGTGAAGCTCTCCACTGTGGCTGCTTTGTCTCTGACACAAGCGTATCACTATGCAACAGTCCCCTGGAGCTCAGCAGAGGGGGCAAGCAATACAACCTGGTCAGCAGGGTGGTGCGCTGTCTGGGAGAATGCCACCCTGCAGAACAGTGTTGCCAGGAACTCAGCAAGGAAGGGGCCAAGGGCTCTCGCCTGACTGGTGGGAACACCCCATCCAAGGAAGGAGCCTGCAGAGACATGTGCTGCCATAAACTGGTGGCTAACAGCAGCAAGCCAGCTGTAGACAAACGCTGCCACCATCCCACTAGCTAGGCTGCCTGTGCACAGAGACGTCTGATCCTCATATGGCTAAGTTACCAAGGCTCAGACCCTCAGAATGGCCACCTGGGATGAGCAATAGCAGAGCTGCCTAACATAGCTGGGACTGCCTCTTTATTGTTTCCTTACAAAAAGAATGAAGCTTAATGCGCCTGCTTGATCCTTACTATGTAAAAAAAGGCAAATCTGTCCCTTTTGCTGCTGTCTATAGGAACACATTCATGAAACTCTTAAAAATATTATATACTCTGCAGTGATTTCTTGTTACGATAAAACACATACATGTAGAACACAGGTGCTCAGTGTATCCCTCAAGAATAATGAATCCAGCAAATGGACACAGGCATATGTTCTATGGAATACTCAGTTGTAACAGCAGCCAAGGGGACCTGAATGATGACCCTAATATAGCCATGTGATTAATTAGTTCCATCATAATTTTTGTTTTATGATGCTCACTTTTATACACCAATAGTCAATTTAATGATATTTTAAATTGGAGGAAAGACTCAAGAGAGGAGGAGAAAGTGTCAGATACCTTATTGAATCACAAATCTTACAATCTGATTTTTTAATTCTAAAAATGACCTAATAAACTTCCTTTATATTAAATTCATGTGAACAACTTCTCTTTTGTGTTTTTATTCATTTTTGGTAATCACACAGAGATCTCAGTTGGAATCCATCATCAGTGTAGTACAGTATACAAATGACTTTGTGCACCCCCAGGATAAAAACTTCTACGCTATCAGTGTCCTCCGGGGACAGACAGGTCTCTGCATCCGCCAGAGCCTCCAATTTGCTCATCAACTGAAATGTATGAAACACGGATGAATGACAAGCTCAGAAACTCAAACCTTCACATGACTTCCTCATATAGAAATTTTACCTTGACAAAAATACACTGGCATATGATTTTTCAGTTTCAGCCCTTCACAAAGTTTTGAAATTCATGACCTACTTTAAGAGTTAACTACTTTTTGAGGAAAGCAGGACCTGGCAAATAAGACAAAGAACTGAGCTGCGCTTGCTGCTCTAAGGCCCAACAGGCCACCACAAATGGTCTTGCCTTAGACTCACCTCAGTAAGCAAAATCTCACCACTTTGGCACTTATGCAAAAGAATCTGCAATTTTAAAGAATATTTTATGCAAAAATATTTTCTCTTTCATGAAATTACTATAATTATAAAACAAAGGCACAGAACCTTGATACAATCTACTACTCTGGTTGGCATCTGTGCTCTTCTAATTAGCATGCATTCTTTGAGCAGGTTAACTAATCTGAGTTTGTAACCAAAATTGCAGCCTAAGAACTCTGACCACTGAAACCAGTAGGCAAGAAGACAGTACGCAGCCTCACCGTGTGTGGGATTCTTTTTCAGGTTGTCCAGGAATTCCTCCAGCAGTTGGGACTGGTTGGGAGAAGGCAGCAGAGCTTTCTGGTCCTTGGAGAACAGGTCACCATCTGACCAGGAAGCACACAGAGTTGCTTTGGTGTCCAGAGGCCAGGCAATGAGAGTAAGTCCAACGCTCTTCTCAGAAAACAGGGCCTCCATCTGCTTAAGGTCAAGATCTGACACAGCTTCCCCATTTAAGGTCATGATTTCATTGCCCTTTCTCAACCCTGAGAACAAGGAAGGGGAAACAGAATGAAAAGATGTAAGATTACTGACATAAACTTTAAGATGAAAGAAGGTTGCAGGCTCAAATGATATGTTTGGCAGGACTGCTTCCTTGTTACTTTCCTCAAAAAACACACCATAATGTATAGTAGTTGGAAGCCATGATAACAAAATAAGACAGGCATGGTAGCACATGTTTGTAATTCCAGCACTCAGGAGGCTGAGGCATGAAGATTCCCACAAATTTGAGGCCAGCTTGATTTATAGAGTGAGTTTAAGGCCAGCCTGAACTGTATAGTGAGATCCTATCTCAAAACAAAACAAAGTAATACACATGGCACACTCAACACTATATACAGTACATAAGAAGGTTTAAAAAATACAAGCTTTCTCAAAGTTAACATTAGAAAAATTAGATTGAACAGGAAACAATTTGAGCAGCCACTCACTAATTGTTCTTCTAGGGCTCTGCTGCAAATAAAAGCCCGGGGAAATAACATGTTTTGCCTGCATCTGTCTGTCTGTCTCTCACATTCTCTCCCTCCCTCTGTAAATGTATAGGTAGACTGTCTCAAATACACACTTTCTCCATACACATGCATTTTCTATGAAACTCTAAAGTTTACTTTCTTTATAATCCCAGGATGTAGCCAGGTGTGCTGGCTTATACTTGCTAAGTCCAGCACTCTGGGAGGCTGAGACAGGAGGATCACAAGTTCAAGTCTCACATAAGGAACTTAGTGGGACCCTGTTTCAAAGGAGAATTAAAAAAAAAATAAAAGAACTGGGCATGTAGCTCAGTAGGCTCAATCCCCAGTATCACAACAGAGAAGTACATGCACACAGGATTTTGTGACAAAACTGTAAAAAGAAAATTTCAGTAGCCAGACTGCATTACACAGATTGAGACACAGTGCCACACAGACCTCCCCCATACGCCAAGCCATCAGGGAGGACGTCGCTTATGAAGATCCGGCTGAGGTGCTGGTGCTCGTCCACCTGTGCTGTGACTGCAAACCCTAGTAAGGAAAAGAAAAGCACAAGTTGAAATTCACCTTACTCATTCATTTCTCCAACCCAATGGCCAGTACTTCCTCAAACATCTATTCTCATAAATATAGCATGTTGAGAAACTCTAAATGACAGTAGTTTTGAAAGCACAAATATCTAGCAAGAGTAGAAAAAGAGGAACATGGAGAATGAAAGGTTTAAGATGTAAGAGGGTACAACCCTTTTCAAAAGTTGCAAAGATGGGACCAGGAATTTAGCTCAGGGGTGTAAGCACCTGCCTGGAAGCACGAGGTTGTCAGTTCAATCCCAGGTACCGAAAAAAAAGAAAAGAAAGTTGCAATGATGTATTCATGTCCACAGTAGTATTCCCAACAGCCAACAGAGCCACCCAACAGTCCAAAAAGGGATGAAAGGATAAACAAAATGTTGTCCATACACACAATGGAATATTACTTAGCCTTAAAAAGGAGTAAAATTGGAGCACATACTGCACCATGGATGAGCCTTGAGGACATTATGCTAAGTGAAATAAGCCAGTCACAAAAAGATAAATGCTTCTGTGAGGTAACCACAACTACCAGATTAGTAGAGATGGTGGTTGGCAGAGGCTCAGCCAGGAGGCAGTGGAGAGTTAGTGTTTAATGGTACAACTGGCTTCAGCACTGGAAGATGATGCGCTCTGTAGATGGACAGCAGCGATGGCAGTACGGATGTGAATGAACTTAATGCCACACAATGAGACTCTTAAAAGTGGTTAGAACAATATGCTATTTTAGTATAAGTTTTTGTTTTTTTGAGATCAAAAGATAACCTTATCGAAATAGATTCACCTCAATACAAAAAAGAAAAGAAAAAACCAACTGTGTATGTAGTTAAGCACTTTAAGAAGGTTTAAAAACAAAATACAAAAACAAAAAACCCTGGATGGCTACAGCACTGCCTAAAAATGATGCCATGACCCTGTATACATCCCCGTCCTGAGGGTATCTCCCCTGCCTGGGGAACACCTTCCTCTCCAGGGCCACGGCCAGGAGCAGACGCTGCTGCGAATGCTGGGGTTTCTCTGAGGATCAGAATAGCATCCTATTTCCCTATGAGTCCTCTCTTCCTCTTGCAGAATACAGTGGATTGTGGTCACTGAGACAATCTTTGTAAGCCGCTCAGACACAAAGAAGACACACAGCTAGCAGCTGGGGCAAGCCGAGCACAGCCAAGAGAAGCAGGCAAAAGCTAGCAGGGTGTCAAAGAAAAGCCAACTCACATTTGGGTAAAAACTGATTATGTAATTAAGAAATAAACATTATGTAATTATGTAATTAAGAAATCTTAAGAAATTTTAACATTATCAAGTTGAACCATTTCAAGGAAAATAATTAGGTTGTGTCAATATAGTTCTCAAAATGAGAAAAAGCCTTTCTATGGAGATATTCACCAATCATTAACCAAACATTGCCTTTGAAAGACAATAAAAGATAGAAATGAACCTTGAGAAACAAGCACAGTCTACAAAGGGCTTAGAGTCACGCTTAAATGTAGACCAAAAGAAATGAGAGAATTAAAACCCACAAAGTAATTTGGGAAGTGCTGACCTCTAAAACTCAGGCAAGAGAGATAAAAGCAATCAGATTAGAATTTTACTTAGTTATGGAAGGAGAGATAAGATTTACATTATCAGAGAGAAAGGATGGGAGAGGAGGTCAGGGGAAAGGATGGGATTCCAGATGGGTAAAAGAGGCCAAGAACAAAGACACTAGAGATGAAAGAACTGTTATGGGAATCACGAGTTAAACTACTTTGAAAAGCACCTAGAAAACAGTAAATTCATTGAGTTATAACTGTATCCATCATTCCAAATATCTCATCGATTTTTAATATGCAGTATTTTTACTTCGGTGTTTTTCTCAACATTGATACATACCTTCTTAGTCTGCTGATATAAGTAAACAGCAAAGAAAAAAGAGAAAGTTCAGAAACTAGTATCATATCTTCTGAAAATGTGATCATTAAAAAAAAAAAAAAAAAAAAAAAAAAAAAAAAAAAAAAAAAAAAAAAAAAAAAAAAAAAAAAAAAAAAAAAAAGACCCCAGGTCCAAAGATACCAGGGTAAAACAGGCAAAGATAAACCCAGTGGTTTTCTAACGATGCTGTTCCTTACACTTAC